>MJUU01007248.1:49324-145457 GCA_002080025.1 Modiolus philippinarum
CCCTTCCAAATAACTGGACAACTGATCTTTCAAGGGCGATAGAGATTGCAGAAGGGCCACAGAGTGGCCCAGGCCTGATCCCTCTAACTTCTGAACTGTGTCACAGCCACCAGCTTTTATCTCAAACATCCAATTGCAAGGCATCCCAGATTTTGTTATCACTTGACATGAGCTTTGCAAAGATTTAACATGGTTGGTAATTGGCCCACCTGACAAATGAATTGTAGGCAAGGGCCAACCATCTATGGGCAAAATCAAACCAAGTGCAAGGTCAAAGCTCTGTAGCCAACACCCCTGGGAAATCTGACTAAAACAAGATACTGTCTTTTCAAGGGCTGGGGTTTTTAGATTTCTCTCTCCTTGTGTGAAAGGCAACTGTGGGTGTTTCTCCGGATCCGTTGTCCTTGCAACATCTATTGAGGTGTAGGGTCCATATTTGAAATTCAGTCTAGCCAGTGAAATACCTGGGTTCCATTGTTTGGACTGCAGATTAGGGGTAGCCACAATGATTGCTCTATATTTATAATATCTAAGGCCCGTGGCTCCTCCTACAGAGAATACATTATGGGTTTTCTATGGGCAATGGAGGTCCAAACTATTGATGTGGGAAGACTTACCAGGGTCCCATGGATGCAATCCTGTACTTTTTTCACTTCTGCACACAACACCTACCTGTGATACTGTTACTGTCTCATCTGGGGGTTAAGGGGGCAATGTGAATGGGCTGGTGTTCTCTTCAAACAAGTCTAGCAACCCCAAGTCAGATAACACAGGGCTCACACTTCTAATTATGTCATTCCCTTCGACTGTACCTGTACATAGTTGTGCTTTACTGTGAATGGGGTCATCCTTTGTAAAGGTGACAAAGTCAGCATGAGAGGATGGTACAGGGTCATTGGTGGATGCTATCAATGACAAAGTGGAATTGGGTGGTGGAGACTTACATGAAAGGGATTGGGGTACCTCCCTGCGTAGAAGGCTTCTCAACTTCTTGCTTTTGTTCTGAATCAAAATGAGAAGACAACCCATATGGACCAGTCAAACTTGCAGTTTGGACCTTATAGGGCCAATCTAGACCAGTACTGACCGATCCAACATGGGATGTCCCTAACTAATTTTGCTCAGAGAGATTACAGCCACTTTCTGTGCATTTAATTGGGGTGTCTTCCACTTGACTGTCTGAGAACAAGGGCTTTTGGGCAAAGAAATGGGTCATTGAGGAAGTGTTTTGGGTGTCCTGTTCCTCCATAATAGGAACTGCTTGCCTTGCATCTTTTAAGGTAGATCGCCACTAATACACGGCGCATTCGATTGGCGCATTTGTGTAACACGAGTCGGATGCGGAATTGACTTGATTTTCAAGCCGGAATAATCCTGTATTGGCCTATACATTGTGACGTCACAATAGATTGACATACACTTTCCCGCGAATTAGCTCCCTTTTCCCGGAAATATTGTCTATTTCGTAAACTATATCAAATAACTTTCTTAATTGAACGGTGACATGTAGATTTTTTCAGCGTAACAGATAGCTTAAGTATATTTCTATGAAATATCAAAAAATAAAAAAAATCTGTCTGATATTTATTTTATATGAAAAATAAACAATAAGCATGTTCTCACAGTTTCCTATATATTCTTTGTAAATATTGCTGAAAATACTGAATTTGGCCTGATTTTCAAAGCCAGATTTCAGGAAAAGATGATCGGTGACATATCATTTTTATTTTATTTTTGGAACTTATAGGTTAAGATCTGCAAAATATCTTAAAAGAAAAAAATTCTGTCTGATATTTTTATTAGGACCGAACTACCTTAAAGCAAGACTACGCTGCCCAACGCTGTGACTTACCTGGACATCAACCATGTACTCCTCACTCAACATACCTCGCAGCTTCCCAGACACAATTTTCACTGAATTGGGGGGCAACATTAATGTTTCTTTGGCAATGACGGCAGTCATGGTTGGACTTGGGATGACTGCCTCCAGGACATTGGGACTACTTCCCCATGGACTGTCAATTTCCCTTCCTTTAAGTCAAGGTTTATCCCCTGTTCTCTCAAAAAGTCTAATCCCAGCAGCATACTGTCTCCAATTGGGCCACATAGATGTTCATGGTGAAGGACTGTTGGCCAAGCCCCAGCTCAAAGGGACCGGCCACATATCCATTTTTCCTGAGCCCCTTCCCTGCCGTGTTCATGATCACTTCCTTTATAATTGGTGGGGAATATTCTAAAGCCTTGTATACCTCTTTGGATATAAGGGTAACCTGTGCTGCTGTATCTACTACAGCGTGAATGACTTCACCTTGCACCCTTACTGGCACCCTATACATGGTACCCCATGACAACCGACTAATAGTTATGGTCTCTAGACCCTCCTCCTCTTGGCTATCCCCACCCTCATTTGGGTTGTCTAACTGATCCTCCACTAAGGTTGTCTCCCCCTCTTCGTCTGAAAAACCTAACTCCAATCCTAAAAGGGGTCCTCTTCACTCGCCCTAGGATTTTCAATTGGCTCAATGGGTTGGGGGTCATCGGGTAAATCCTGGGGTTCTTGTTCCTCAACATCTGTACTTTGGGCCCATACTGGGGAACTTGGCCTTTTCACCTTATCAAATTTTCCCTGCCTTAACCAGGCTGGGCTAAATGACCTGGTGCCAGCCGGTTCCCCATAGGTCTGCCCTTGTGCCTCTTTTAGATTAATTTCCCCTTTACTGGGCTCTTCCTGACTGAGGCCTTTCTCCTTAAGTAGGGTCTGGCTCAGGCCTCTTGAGCTGACCCCTTGGAGTTTAAAGGACTCCTATGCTCTTCAAAGGTCACTCTACGCTTGGGGGACCCAGATCTTTCCAACCTTGGGCATTCCCTCTTGAAATGCCCCATGTCCCCACAGAAAAAACATCCCTTACTTGCAGGTGAGGGGCTTCGGGACTGGGCATGATTCATTGTTGGAGTTCCCACAAATTTGCGCATTTCTGCTAAAATGCGCCCCTCTAACTTTGGGATTTGATTCTGGAGGCTTTCCACCTGCTCAGAAAGTCCCTCCAGTTTGTCCTGTCATTTATCCACCTTATTCTCCAACTTTTCTACCCTTCCACGATACCCTTCGTCCATCCCATCCTTTTGGGGAAATGACTTGGAAGCAGAACAGACGGCGTAGGATTCCTCATAGGAATGCCTTGTGTCTGGGCTGACACATTTCACTTCCCGTCTGCTGCCCCGGCCATATATAGCTTGGTGGTTATGCTGGTGCCACCTTATCTTGTCCACCGCTTCCTCAATATTGGTAGGCCTTATTAGATGCATAGCTGCCCGCCTCTTTATCAGCAGCACCTTGGCACAGTCTCATGACTGCCTGCTGATACATATGGTCTTCTGGAAGGTTGCGGAAGGCTTTGGTGGCCTGGGACAGCACACGGTCAGCCCAGTCTTCCAAGGATTCCTCGGGTGTTTGTTTGGCATTCTGGAACTGGACCTGCGCGGTCTCGGGAAGTTCTTTAAACCCGAACCTCTTCTCCAGTTTGCGCACGAGTTCCTCATATGCCATGTGTTGGTTTCTCTCCACAAGGAGTGCATAGATTTCGCTTGTCTTGCCATCGAGGCACCAGCACAGCTGATCCTTGCACTCCCTAGGGGTCCATTCACTAACTTCGGCATACCGGGAAAACTTGGCGTAAAAGGCCTGCCAATTGCTCTTTCCGTCATACTTAAGTGTACTTCTTCCCACCCTTGTCCACTCTCTCCCTGTTCTGTGGGCTGCACTCCCGATATGGTGTCCTCTCAAGAAAGTCATAATCAGGGCTATCATCTCTAGTAGGTCCCCTGGGAGGGCGTCGTGCCTCAGCTCTCGGCCTCTCCTCTGGGGTCCTATATCTCCACCCACTATATCGGCCATAGTCTTCAGCCCTAGTATGCTGGGGGACTCTATAAGGTCTGGGTGTGTCAAATGGGAAAGCCCCCATCCTGTCATCTCCCCTTGCCCGGGTACCCCTGTCACTCTTATAGTCATATCTACTACTTGGGCCCCTATCCGACCGGGCCTCATACAGGTCACGACGGGCCCTCACATCACGGACCCCTGTATCCCTGTATTTAGGTGTCAAGTCTTTCCTGTTGGATGGGGACGATTTTTCCCTAAAGCCTGAATCTAATTCCCCACACTCTACTTCCTCACTGTATTCATCTGTATAAGTGGGGGAGGGGGGCCTTGAAAATCTTTCTGCTTTAAATGTTTGGTAGAGCCCCCTTGTGGATGGGGACTTTGGGGGTCTATCTCCGGACGGACAACTAGGTCCACCGGCGACCCCATCAGCCCCATCTCTGGGACGGCCGGCTCTACTCCCATTAATCAATTCGTCACCCCTAGATAATCTCTCTCCTTGTCTCTCCCCCTCAATCATATCACTAAAGATGGCCAGCTTTTTATCAGCAGCATTGTTGGCTGGCCTAAAATCAATCATATTTAGTAATGTGGGGTCAAGCGCAGGTGGGGGATTTCTACTAAGTCTTCAAGCAGGATCCCCCTATATCCTGCCTCATGTCCAACAATTGGCATGCAATTTTCTGCCCCACACCTGGCAGCAGCAACAATTCATCAAAATGACAAGTATTGATATGTATTTTGGACATGGTTATACAATATATAATCAATAATAATAATGTACAAGTCAAATGGAAAATACAACAACACAATGATAAAAATACAAGGCAAACATAATTTTATTTATTCAAAACATTCACAGGAGATAAATAAATATAAAGCACAAAGGGGCACTAGCTTGCCGCACCGCCACGGGAGGGGCAGTCAGCAAGCAAGTGTACTCAGTAGAAGGGGCGGGCTATACGGGAATTGTGCACTTAGGTAATAGCCACCAGACCCTCCGATGGCCACCACGTGGTCCTTGAAATTAGGGGTCAACCCTTTGTCCAACAAGGGGTCTCGCCCTAACTCAAGTCAGAAACACCGATCAAACTCCTAAATCTGAGGCAAAGCTCCCAGCTTTTGCCCCAGACTACTCCTTTCCTTCCTTATTTAGTTGCCACTGGTCCCACCAAATGACAACTAAATGACTCCCTCGGTTCCCAACCGAATCCTTTTTCCAAGATGGCCGGCCAGAAATCCAACTCCCAGCTGGATTCCTGACAATAATTTAGCGAGCGGTCGCTAAATTCCCTAAAAGTCCCGCGCGATTTGGACCTTTAGACTGATCGGCAGCGCCAATGTAAGAATTGGCACTTACCTAATCCTTAGAATATGTATATGTCCCGCTGGTCGACGGTTAGTGGAATTAGTACATCATCTTCTTTAATTTGTTCAACCAGAAAGAGGCTAGGGCACATGTGGAACTCCCTGATTTGGGGTCTTTGGGTCTTACCAATAACTGGAAATACCACCGGATACTACAGTTATTTCAGTAACTATAAGTGGTATAGGACAATGATATTTGGTATATAGGTTAGTCTTGAGTAGTACATGACAGTCTGCTATATGGCTTTTGTGACCTCAATTTTACGGTCCAATGAACATGTTAAATTTTTGTGATAAGTTTAGTTTCTCGGTTACCATTAGTGGTAGGTCAATGATATGTGGTTTGTAGGTTAGTCTTAGTTAGTACATTTACCCCATTTCCTTTCTTTTTCATATGACATTCCGTCATATGACTTTAGTCCTTTGTCTCAATTTTACTGTCTAGTGAGCATTTTGAAATTTTGTGAATATGTCATTTTTCAGTAACTGTAAGTGGTATGTCAATAATATTTGGTATACAAGTTGGTCTTGGGTAGTACATGGCAGTCTGATATATGGCTTTTGTCTGTGACCTCCAATGAACATGTTAACCTTTTGTCATAAGTTTAGTTTCTCAGTAACTTTTAGTGGTGGGTTAATGATATGTGGTATAATATAGGTTGGTCTTGGATAGTAAAGGACATTCTGGCAGGTGGCTTTTGTCCATGACCTAAATTTCATGGTTAAGTGATCATGTTTATTTTAACTGATTATATCAGTTTCTCAGTAACTATATATTTATTTTACATCAATGATTTCTAGTATATTGGCTGGTCTCAAGAAGGACATGATATTCTGTTATTTGGCTTATGTGCGTGACCTCAATTTCACTGTCCAGTGAGCATGATAAGTTTACCAGCATCTATTAGTAGTGGGTCAATGATATTTTGAATGTGCGTTTGCCTCGGATAGTACTTGACAGTCTGCCATATAACACATGTATGTGACCTCAATTTCACAGTCAAATGATCCTGTTAAGTTTCCCCGTATCTATTGTGGATTCGCCTTTGGTAGTACATAACAGTCAGCCATATCTTTGTGACCTCAATTTCATGGCCCGAGTGTAATGTTGAGTTTCCCAGTCTCTATAAAGGGTTGGTCAATAATATTTGGTATGCTGGTTTGCCTTAGGTGGAACATGACAACCAGCTATTTGGGTTTTGTCCTTAACCTCATTAACGGTTCTAGTGAACATGTTTTTAGTTTCCATTAGTGGTAGGTCAGGAATATCTGTCATTTTTGTTTTGGGTAATACATGACAGTCTGCTCTCTTACTTTTGGCAGTTACCCTAATTTCACAGTCTAGCAAACATGTTAAGTTTTTCTGATTTAAGTCAGTTTTATTTTTCACACCAATAAAGCGAACAAGCATGGGCGGGCGAGACATCAAGTAGGGTCAACACTTCTTGGCTAAGAACTCAAAAAATCGTTACAGATATAAAAAATCTGACATGAGTCATAATTCATAATTTTCATTTTTCGTTATTTATGTCCGAAACTATAAAAGATAAAGGCAAAGTGTTATTGATAAAATGTTTACCATGTCAAGATATACTTACCCATACGTTTTAAAAGAGATTCCAATACCCATATAGGAGTTATTACCCTTTACTTACTAAAATTTTATAATTTTTACGTTTTTTGTCTTGTATCGTCAAAACTTGTGTAACTTGATTAAATGTTTTTTTTTTCATGAAACCGATGTTGAAAATTGTTTGGAAAATTCAGTATTGTCTGATTTAAATGAAGTTTGGTTTTTAAATAAATATTGATGTTATGACTACAAATTGTTGTTGAAAATTGTTTCGTGACCACCATTTTCAAAATGGCTACTAAAAAGACGGGGAAAATTCAACATTTTCCGATTACAATGAAATTTGGTATCCAGATGGATATTGATGTTGCGACTGGTGTCGAAAATTGTTCGTCAACCATTTTTTTCAGAGTGGCAGCCAAATAGACAGAAAAACTCAACATTGTCTGATTTCAATGAAATTTAGTTTTCAACAGATATCCAGTGTCAAAAGTGGTCCCTAACAGCAACGCTATCTCTCATAAAAGTCTCTAGCAACGGTGTCCAAAATGTACAGTTATGTTGTAAAGATAAAAATCAATGACATTGATAATAGGAAGTTACTTTCATGTCCTTAGCAACAGTGATATTTTCGGAAATTTCCAATAGTAACCATAGATTTAAAGATTCAAAAGGTGAAGAGTTTTGTTTACACAATATTTTTGACAAGAATGTTAAAAAGAATCAATGTTTAAGCATGTTGTCATGGTGGAACATGATGAAATTCGTTACAGTAACTCTCTCCATAAATTTTGTGATTTTGGTGCCAATTTGAATTCCAAGATGGCTGTAATGGCTTGTCTTAGTGTAACTTTGAAAACAAGAAAAAAAAAAAGATAACAAAACTTTTCTTCTTGCCTCGATTGAACAACTGTTTTATTTATTAAATAATCTCAAAGACAGTCAGCATGTTAAATTTTAGTGTTAAATGCACTTAATGGAAAAAACAGTTGCATACATGTATCTTAATATTCCATAAATAACACCAGTAGCCAGGCTAGCGATACAGTCTCCCGTGAACCTCTGGTTAAGGGGGTAGACCTGGGGTAGGAGGAGATAACTCCGTTTTTCGCTTTTTTATTACTTACACGAACAAATAGAATCATTGCAATAGGTATGATCAAAATTTTTAAATTGTAATTTTTTTTCTACACAGAAAACAAATATTCTTTTTGTCATGAAAACAAATACCTAACATCCAGTTATTTATAATGAGTGCATTTTACCCTACTTTTCTGCAATGCTGACCCAAGATAATGAAAATATGTAAAAGTCGGATTTCTTCCAAGGGAAATAACTTATAAAACATATTCAGCAATTTTCTTGATTTTTACTCACTTTATTCTAAATTTAGAAAAAAATAGGACGGTAGAATTTTCTAAAATTTTAATATATCATACATTTACTAGTATTCTTTCTATTCTCAGGTTTTGGTGAAAATTATACGACAGATTTTTTTACAAGATGTGTTTAATAGTGATCAAAACGGAGTAAAAATTTCAGCCTATACTATTCACAGAACCCATGTACTTTAGTTCAAACTAGTTAAATTTACTGTCATTATTGATGCTTACTTTCACGCGGGTCTAAACAACAGAATTTTGCATTTGAAATAATTTTAAATCAAATACAAATTTAATTAGAGCCAATTTTATACACCACAAACAAGTCCCAAACGGACCAAATAATATGAAGAAACGGGGTATCTTTGATGACCTCTAGGCAGAAAACAGGACTGTAAAAAATGTTGAAAATTGCTTAAAGTCTACATGAACATGTGTATTTTTGATACTGAAAATATTAAGAAAATTAAACGAGTGGAAAAATTTTAGGCTTCTCCAGGTATACCCTTTAAGCTGTTAAATCATCAGAATAGAACAATACATTCTTATGGAAATTTTTGTATTTTACTTTTTAAGATTTTAATTAAATGTAATATACTAAATTGAATGTAATAATGTAAATACTGGTCTAATAATTCTTTGATAATACTTTTGTTATATTTTTTAAGGAATTACACCCTCCTTACAACTCAAATTCTTCTCTGATTCTCATTATAAATTTAGGGAACTTTCATTCTTATTAAACATTCTAGAAGTTCCCTTATTTCATGAATGCAAATATTTTTAATTCATTTCAATGCTCATATTCTGATATAAATAATATTTGAATATTTCAGAACTCCCATTCATATGTGAATGCTGGTATCAGAATGAAGATTGACAAAACTAACAGATTCATGGTGACAGAAAAACCTTCTATTGTATTTTCTGGAATTTCCAAAGATTTTGTAAGAATTTTAATCATTTAAATTGAAAAAAACTACCTCATGTTTATAAACAAATATAAGAAATGAATATTCTATTTGTTTTTCAAATAGGTTTTCCTATTGCAAAATCGGTTGTGAAATGGCAGACCTGTTTATCAATACGAATTTTGCGTAGTTTTTTTTCGAATTTTGACCTAAAATTATGCCCTTAGCTTTTAAAAACTATTTCTACGCTTTTATACTTATAATGCGAAAAAAAAGTATTATTGGTTGGAAAATGTACCCAGTAAATTTGGAAGTTCTGCGTTGTTAGATAAACATTTTGGATAAGAGGGAATCATCTACAGAATCTGCAAACAACAATGGTTGGGTCTTTAGGGGGATTTGCACTAGAAATCACTAAAATAACGCTTGTATGAAATTAACAATGAAAGGAAATGGAGTAAATGTAAATGAGACAAGCGTTTGAACAACACTTTTATCTTTGTTCTTCATCTTGAAGTCACCATGAGGCCTTCAAAAATAAGCTTTGCTCACAGCTCATAGTAAGTTCAAGACATCCCCTACAATCAATATGTGATCCCATCAGTGAGAAAAAGGGTACATACATACCTCTAGTTCATACAGAGTGTGCAAAACTTAGTAAATTAGTAAATATAGTAAATACAGAGTGTGCAAAACAACTTGCAAGTAATCAGATAGTTGCTTACTGCAGGCATAAAAAATTATCAGACCACATAAATCAAATTTTTTTAATAATGTGTGTTTCAAAGGACCCCTGATGGAGAAGACTGGAAACCACGACAATAAACACAACTTCAAAAATTGACGTACATTTCATTTTGATTTTTTTTACTAAATTCCACTGCATGACACTAGTGTAAGGTTCCAGAAATAGATATACATGGCTTTTTTTGTCCCCTTTCATATACAATTTGCAATACCCTTTTAAGTTAATAACTTTTCTTTCATTTGTCTGAATCTGAGTTTAGTATAATAAGAATACACTAATAAGTTTTTTGTCGGATAGAAATAGAAATAACAGAACTTTAGTACAGTATTTCTTATGACCCAACCTGGCAACTTAGATCGCTTCCAAAGCTAAACAGAGGATCATGTTAGTCAATTTTCTTGCCTAAAATTACTAGCTTGGAACCAAACTTTGATTGTATTGTTATTGGATATGTCCCTTCCATAATTGTACCTTAAGAGTTTTTTGTTATGAAGTAAGCAAAATAGTGGCAACTGAAAGCCAGTTGATTAATTAGATAGTCTTTGAAAGACCTGATTGTAGATTTTAATCAAACTATTTTGTGGTCTCCAAAGACAAAGATATTGACTCGGCCAAGACTATACATAATTTGAGGAATCTGCGAGTTTTGCCCACTGTTGTTTCATTTTCTGTATTTACCGTAAACCTGATTAAATGTATAAATTCATTCTTTGCCTCTTACCAGTATTTTTGCCATTCAAATATGACGTACAAATGTACTTAAAACACTTTGAGAACAAAAGAGGTTTAAAAAGTAATAAACTTATGAGCAACCTTGTACAAAGACCTAAATACCGAATTATTGTAAATTTATTTTCTGCATATGCACATTTCGATAGCTTATGTCTCTTCAGTACAAATACAATCTAAACTTTGGAAGACCATTAACTCATAGATGTTTAAAACTGATAGAGAACAAATAACCAATATGATCTAAATTCAAAGCCCAAATCAGCCAAGGACAGAGCTTTGCATGAGGGAAATATTCCTTAGTTTTCAACAAAATTTACAAAAATTTTGAATATTGTAAGGTTCCAATAAGAATCGGCTTTCGGGTCAGCACCAAAGTACTGACTATTGGGTTGGTGAATATCCTCCGGTTACTTACAGTCAACCAGCAGCGACATCGACCGAGTGGTAACAAATAACGAAATACCGAAGTTACTGTAAATTTAATTTCTGCAAATGTGCATTATGACAACTTATGTCTCTTCAGTGCAGATAAAATCGAAAGGTTGAAGGCCATTAACTCAAAGATGTTAAAAAAAAGATAGAGAACAAAATAACCAATATGATCTACATGTTAAGCCAAAATCAGCTAAGGACAGAGCTTTTCATGAGGGAGATACTCCTTAGATTTTAACAAAATTTACAAAAAATTAGATATTGTAAGGTTTCAATAAGAATCGGCTTTCGGTTCAGCACCGAAGTACTGACTACTTGGCTGGTGAATACCTTCGGAGACTAACAGTCCACCAGCCGAGGACGTCATATGATTTTTCCAAATTGCTTACTCTGCAAAAGATGATTTTCTCAATGCTACAGCAGGAAAAATGGCATCCATGCAAAATGAAATCAGTTTCAAAGAACACAATTTCTTGATTATGTTTAAAAGAACTTTTTGATTATGATGTAATGTTTTCAGTTTTGTTTTGTGACTTTAAAGGATGCATTGAATTTCTCAGAAAGCCAAATTTGGTTATATCAATTATGTTTTCAGTTTTGTTTGTGACATAAAGGATGCATTGAATTTCTCGGAAAGCCAAAATAAGGTCTCATCAGTTATGTTTACAGTTTTGTTTGTACATTATGGATACATACCGAATTACTCAAACAGCAAATTTTATCTCATCAATGCAAAAATGTACCGTATTAATATCCTATTAGAATTAAAACAATTCAAAGAGACTGCAATGATTTCTTGATTATGTTTAGTTTTGTGATACTGACATTACATGTATAAGCTACTAGAGATCAAAGGAAACTGAAAAAAAAAAACTGCAGATAAAACTAAAAATCATTTCTTCACAGAACCTAGACAAAATTATATTATCATTGCAGATACATGCTGTAAACACAGAGACATATCTACAGGGAAAATCATTGGCTGACCCTTCAGTGTTACCAGGTAAGTTCTTAACACAGAGATATGTCTGCAGGGAAAAATCGTTTACTGACCCTTCAGTGTTACCAGGTAAGCTGTTAACACAGACACATATCTACAGGGAAAATCTTTGGTTGACCCTTCAGTGTTGCAAGGTAAGCTGTTGGAAAGAGACATATCTAGCTACAGGGGAAATCTTCGCCTGACCGTTCAGTGTTTCCAGGCAAGCTATAAACACAGAAACATATCTACAGAGAAAATCGTTGTCTGACTCTTCAATGTTACAAGGTAAGCTGTTAACAAAGAGACATATCTGCAGGGGAAATCGTTGGCTCTTCCTTCAGTGTTGCAAGATTAATTTATATATAAAATCGATAACTGACCTTTCAGGGTTACCAGGTAAATTTATATCTACAGGGAAAATCGATGACTCATTTTTACCAGGTAAATTTTATCTACAGGGCAAATTATTGGCCGACCATTCAGTGTTACACTTATTTAAATATTTATTCTGCTTATCGGTAATTTATGCTACTTGATATCTGACTTTGGTTTAACATTAGACCCTTTGGGAAAAATCGTCAGTCTTTATAGGAATGATGTATGGAAGGCCGTTTACCAAAATTGATAATCTTATCCCGATCTGACTTAAAACATTGCAGCAAGCACGTAACTGGATTTTAACATTGGACTGTATCGGAAAGTCACATTTTCTTCTTCTTATCGAAAACCAATGAAGCAAATTCAAACAAATTTTACAGAAATGATGTGATTAAGATCTTTTAAAAAAGTGCTCATTTCTTTTTGATCCGATAAGAATTATGGCACTAAGGTTTTACATTTGACCCAAAGGACAAAAACATCATATTTTCATCTTCTTCTCTGAATCCACTGAACCGAGTCAAACAATACATGAATGATGTATGAAAATTGGTCGTTTTGTTCTGATCCAACAAAAATATTGCTGCCAGCGCAGAACTTAGGTTAAATAGTGGACCCTAATCGAAAAATCAAATTTTCATCTTCCCCTCTGATAGCAATAAAGCAAATTGAACCAAACTTTACAGGACTGTTGTATGGAAGGTCCTCTACTAAGATTGCTCATTTCGTTCTGATGCGGCAAAAACATGACCGCCGACACGGAACTTATCTTTAACATATGACCCTCAGGACAAAAATCACATTGTCATCTTTTCTGAAACTCCTGAAGCAAATTCAGCCACAATTTATAGGGATGATGTAGGAAAGGTCCTTTACAAAGATTGCTCATTTACTTTTGATCCGACAAAACATGACCGCCATCGCGGAAGTTAGGTTTGACCCTTTGGGAAATTAAACATTACCTTAGGGGAAAATAACATTTGACCACTGAAGCCATTTCAACAGAACTATGGATTTCCTTTGTTTGGGTTCTAGTGCTGCTGATGAGGAATAAATTTCCAAAATGGCCATACAGCTCATCAAAATTATAGCAGTTGGAGTTAACATATGTGTTATGGTCTCATGTTTATTTATTCCATATTCTTTCGTAAAATAGTTCAACATTAGAGCCAAATGAAAAGAAAAAACATCATTTTTGGCTATCTGTATAGACATGGCTTATATAAGAGGCATTTTGTTAGTTGAGCTACCCAGTCTCAATTTTTTTTACCTCTAATTTATGTATCAAGCTATCATAAACCTTCAAACACTGCAACTAAAGAAGATTTCACATATTACATATACATCTTCCCTATATCAATTACAGGTATGTTTGAGCTGTTTTAAAATCAGTGATTAAAATGCTTGCATAAATCTTGGGTTAGTCGTGATATTGATGGTCAACAATTTTGCTCTAATGCCTCCTTTATTTCAGTCATATTTTCCCGATGTGCCCTTAAATTTGAATGAAATGACGGATGCATTAAACATTAACATTTAAAATATATTTTAAATATTTACTGTGAATACACGACATCTGAGAAGATGACTTTCATAGTAGTGTTTGATGCTTCCTATATTGTTCTACCGAATGCATTTTCAAGGAATTATTTGTTCCAGAAACCTTCAAAATTGAACGAAAATTACAGAAATATTATAAAAATGTATTCAATAATGGCCTTATTTTCATTTTGAACTCTTTATAGGAGCTCTGAATACTTTGTCATCAGAAGTGAACCCTGACCCTAACATAGATCCTGTAGAGCCTAGTGTTGGATACAGAAAGAATGTTGCCTTAGGCTACCTTTATACTGTATGTATACCTTAACTATATTGTTTTTCTATCAGGTAATTTGTATGCATGTTTATTTAAGTTCTTTCTATCATATATATGTATTTTGTTACTCGTCATCTGGGTTTTGCCTGAGTGTATGTTTACCACACCAGAAAAAATGGTGCATTTGCTTTCAGATAAGATTTGTTCCAGACATGCTTCAAGAATGAAAAAAAAAACACTACTACGACGACTTCAAAAGTACAGCAAATAAATCAGCAGATAGATGGAATACTTTTAAGTTTGTCTGGCATGTGTCAAAAGGGGCGGAATGCCAGATATGTTCGTAGAAAGTATGACAGTGGCGGTAAACGTTCATTTTAATTTTCTGTGATAAGGCCAGTTTATTTGTAACTGTAAGTGATAAGTCAATGATATTTGGTATACAAGTTGATCTTGGGTAATACACGATAATCTGCTCTGTGGCTTTTGTCTGCGACCTAAATTTCACGGCCCATTGTGTATGTTAAAGTTTTGTGATGAGTTCAGTTTCTCAGTATTTATCAGTTGTAGGTCAGTCATATTTGATATGTAATTTGGTCTTAGTCTAGTGAATACGTTAGGTTTTTTTTCTGATTACGTTAGTTTCTCAGTAACTATGCATGGTAGGTCAATGATATTTATACGTTACTTTGTCTCATGTAGTGCATGACAGCTGTTGTATATTTTTTGTCAGTGACCTCAATTTCACGATCTAGTGAGCATGTTAATTTTCTCACTTTATATCAGTGGTAGGTAAGTTTTATTTGGTATGCTTGTTTGCATAGTTTTCAAGTGCATGATATTTGCATCTTACACATGCTTTTTCAACAGTTAACACACGTAGATTTTGTC
This sequence comes from Modiolus philippinarum, assembly GCA_002080025.1. NCBI lineage: Eukaryota > Metazoa > Mollusca > Bivalvia > Mytilida > Modiolidae > Modiolus > Modiolus philippinarum. Next base: position 64,418 of record MJUU01007248.1, read on the forward strand.
AAATGGCGTCTACAAGCTTTTTAGATTACATAGTACTTTTATGTTTTTGATATCGCGGGTTTTGTGATCCTTTGACCTTCTCCACACTCATCGTAATGTTCCTGGTTATTAGCAGTATCGATATCCGTGATTCTCTCTATTTTTCATAACTGTAGGGTAAATTGCAAAAAGTTAAAACCCCTTTTCGTTTCGGACAAACAATTATTTTTGGCCTTTTGGAAATAGAGGTCACTTTCTAGGTCGGTTTCGCCAACTAAAGACATGAGTGCAAAAAAAACGACAGTTTTATACCTGATACCAACACCAGTTGGGAATTAAAGGTTATTAAAGTAAGTGATAAGGGAGTAGGGCCTCACATTGCATTTTGCTGCCTGTGCAGTTTACATTAGGCCACATCAAATTAATAAATAGATTCTCATCCCCACCCGCCCCATTTTTTCTACGCTCAATATTTTTTTTTATTTTCAATTATTCAGAAATTTTCTTTTAAGTTCCTATCAATTTCAGTGAAAATCAGTAAAAAATATCAAATAAAACCCTTCTACCCGCCCAAGATTTTTTGTACAGGTGGATGAGAATCTACAAATTAACTTGATAGGGCCTTGTATTGGATGTTTTACTGTAAGTGATCTAGTCAGATATACAAAAAGTCGGGCAATTTGAAACAGTTAATCTGTCAAATTTCTAAGCCCATTTCCTCCTCACCAACATGAAAAAAAATATCCTTGAATGATACGATCATCAAGGCGAAGAAACTATTTGTTAACTTTTATGAATTAGCCTTACCGTCTTGTCCTAACTTGTAACTGTTTTGAGTATGTTCCTAGTCAGGTTGTCATCTAAAATCACCAAAACACGCCACTAAAATCAGTAAAACAGGCCACAGTTAGAGCAATAAGAATTTATAGTAGTAATTATTTTCATATAAATTTTGAACAATAATAAATGATGAATAAAAGGATATTGAATAAATGCACATGAGACAAAGTCTCTACAAATACATGGTAAAAAACAAGCAAAGGAACAACGCTATTAAGTCCGAAAGTATGTCACTCATTTTCAAATGCTTTTTGGTATATCCTACATCGGCAAACGAATACCTAAGCAAGAACGAGGAAAAAAGGGGGAATACTTAAATCATAAAGCCAAAATCACGGCACATCATATCCAACGCGAATTGAGTGTCATGTTTTGACTCGCATTTTGGTATATTATGCCATGACATAACTTTAGAGGTTTTCAGCTTTTAATGTGTTTGGATAATAAAAATGACAGCTTGCTTGCTATATTGCTTTCATCAGTGACCCAAATTTCTTAGTCTATTGAGTTTTTCTAATTATGTCACATCGATAGTTTTTCGCATCAATCAAGCGGTCAAACTTGGACAGGCAAGACATCTATTAATATTTTCACTTGTGGTGTCTTAACACTTAACTCTTGCACCATAAGCAAACTTTAATGTCATTTTTCAGTACATTCTAGAAGTATTAGGAGACCAAGCAAAACCCGAGTGCAGAAGTGGCGCTTTTCCTCTAAGTAGACCCATGTCATCAGGACATCAATCATATGACACAAAGCCAATGGAGTGGCCCCTTACTGAACCTATGATGAAACTGGAAGCTGTACTTCAGGTATAAAGAAACTTGAAATTAATTGATGGATTATCATTCCTGCCTTTTAGAAATTTCGATTAATAAAACTTTTCACTTGTGTCTTATTTTTGCTATGTTTGTAGTTGACCATGTAGCAGGAAAATTTCACTGGCTTCTTAAATGGATTCGATAAATAGTATAACTCAAAGAATAAACAAATATTTTTGAAAATATTTTACACCAAAATAGGATACCAAAAACAAGACTAAATAATAACCCAATAAACGGTAGAATGCAATCTTGGTTGTGTCATTTTTTCAGTATCAGGATTCTGAAGATATTGTGTTTCAAAGATTTGACCTTTTCTTTGAGATGATAATTTATTTAGCCTCTCTAACAAGGTCTGGGTATACAGATTTACTTTTGTCTGTCCTTCTTTCCTCAAGTTGGTTATTACTGTGAGTTGACCATGTTGTATGTGATTTTTACAATAATTCATTTATTTTTATGGGAGTAATAAGGGTCTCTCCATATAGTGGCCGATGCCCTATATTTATTACTCTGTCCCTGCGTCCATGCGTCAGTCCAAGTCCAGGCTTTAAATTGTTTGTGTTTTGAGATAGGCTTTCGATATTTTGCATGAAGATAGTCTCAAGACAATGTCATGACCTTTGACCTTCTTGAACTTTGTCTAAAAGATTAGATTGTTGCTTTTATAATGACAAGTCGTTTCCAGCTTATGATTTTTTCAATTTTTTTAGGTAGTCTTGGTGTTTAATATTTAGATGGAGCACTTTAAGGCCATGGGTCATGTAATAGGGTTGAAAACCATTGACATTGATCTTTTTTCTCACGGTCAGATTATTGCATTTCTGATGACGAAGGCGTATACAGTCTATAACTTTTTTAGCTCACCTGACCCAAAGGGCCAGTGTGAGGTATTGCCATCATATTGTTGTTGTCTAAACTTTTTAAAAATGTCACAAATTAACAGTTTTTAAGATTTCTATTGGACACTGCTAAGAGTATCGTCTTGACATTTAGTATGTGAGTTTCAAATACGGTTTGGATTTTTAAAGGTTTTTATTTCTGACTAACTATATTGTATTTAAGTAATTCTTGTTATAATTTCAGACTACAGGTAAAGCAGAGTATGTAAATGATGTACCAGAACACCCACAGGAATTACATGCTGCTTTTGTTACAAGTACTGTTGGAAATGCTAAATTGGGTAGTATGGATCCTTCCACAGCCTTGGTATGTACACATAGTGTGCAACTTGTCAAGTTATAATTTTTTTATTAAACATATATTTGGTTATACCCCAGCTTTAGCGGTAAGTATATAGAGATCATGGTGTCTGTTCGTTCGTCCGTTTGATCGCTATTCGGTCCGCCATAAGGGTACACACTTTGTGGCGACAAGTCCTCCTAGACTGCTTGGTGAAATTTCATGAAACTTTCACAGAATTGCCATTTTGCACCATTTATTTAAATGGTGGGGGAATGGTGGTATATATTTTGTGACCTTTGCTCACAGTTTTTCTAGTTTTATTTTAAGGTGCTGGAATGGGTGTCGTATCTTTGGACAGCATAATCTTAGTTCTATTTGATAGATCAATATCAAATTATAATATGATGTTCTTAGACACATGCCTCAGCTGATTTTATGGTTTCACTGTTTTGAGAAATAAGAGGCCGAAAGGGAGACTAATGGAACAAAAAACGGAATTTTATATATTTCATGCGACTTCTCTTCTGTAGATTTCTTAAAGCATTTTTAATCAGATAAGTCAAACAAATTGATATGATTTTCAAAAAGGGGATCTTATTTTGATTTTTATCAGATTTTGAAGTCTATTTTTTTCGTAGGTTTCTTAATGGTAGATAGACACTAATATTCATATCCATGAGATTTTGTTACACAATTGAAGACCAATCAACCAATCTGATATCTTTGATAAAAAGTATGGTTTTATCTAAAATCGAGATCAAAGTTTGCTCATTTTTGGATATTTTTGGTGTTGGTCCTCATTAAGCTATATATATCTTGAGAACTATGAAAGATAGGATCAACAAGTTTTGCATGCAGGTGCGTCTTGAGTTGACTCACGACCTTCAAGAAAATATAGTCTCTTTGATCTCTTTTACGGCTTGATTGCTTGGTAGTATCAACTAACCTTGCATTTGCGTTTGCATTCATCTTTAGTGGTAGGTCAAGTTTACATCCGGGTTTATATCTCAGTTACTGTATATGGTAGGATCATTTAACTTTGTATATGCATGCTTCACAGATGGAACTTCAGCATCCAGGCCAACTTGGGCCAATTTGTCCTATATTTTCTGTTTAATTGATTTACATGCGGATCTCAGTCAAGCTATGTGGTAGATCCGATAAAAACCATGGCTGCCAGCGCAGAACTTAGGTGTAACATTTGCCCCTATGGGAAAAATCACATTTTCATCATATCCTCTGAAATCAAGGAAGCCCATTCAATCAAACATTATAGGAATGATGTACTAAAGGTCCTCAACAAAGATTGCTCATTTCGTTTGGACCGGATCAAAAACATGGCCGCCAGCACCGAACATAGTTTAACATTGGACCCTATGGGAAAATCACATTTTCATCTTCTCCTTTAAAACCACTGAAGCAAATTCAACCAAACTTTACAGGAATGATGTATGGAAGGTCCTCAACAAAGATTGCCCATTTCGTTCCGATCCGATAAAAAACATTGCGGCCAGTGCAGAACTTAGGTTTACATTGGACCGTATGGGAATAATCACATTTTCATCTTCTCCACTGAAACCGCTGAAACAAATTCAACCAAACTTAAGAGGAATGATGTACTAAAAATCCTCAACAAAGATTGCTCATTTCGTTTAGATCCGATAAAAAACATGGCTTCCAGCGCGGAAATTGATTAAACATCTGACCCTATGGGAAAAATCACATTTTCATCTTATCCTCTGAAAGCACGGAAGCAAATTTAATCAAACATTAGAGGAATGGTGTACTAAAGGTCCTCAACAAAGATTGCTCATTTCGTTTGGATCCGATAAAAGCATGGCTGCCAGCGCAGAACATAGTTTAACATTGGACCCTATTGGAAAATCACATTTTCATCTTATCCTTTAAAACCACTGAAGCAAATGCAACCAAACTTTACAGGAATGATGTATGGAAGGTCCTCAACAAAGATTGCTCATTTCGTTCCGATCGGATAAAAAACATTGCCGCCAGTGCGGAACTTAGGTTTACTTTGGACCGTATGGGAAAAATCACATTTACCTCTTCTCCACTGAAAGCGCTGAAACAAATTCAACCAAATTTTAGAGGAATGATGTACTAAAGATCCTCAACAAAGATTGCTCATTTCGTTTAGATCCGATAAAAAACATGGCTTCCAGCGCGGAAATTGATTTAACATTGGACCCTATGGGAAAAATCATATTTTCATCCTATCCTCTGAAACCTCGGAAGCAAATTCAATCAAACATTAGAGGAATGATGTACTAAAAGTCCTCAACAAAGATTGCTCATTTCGTTTGGATCCGATAAAAACATGGCTGCCAGCGCGGAACATAGTTTAACATTGGACCCTATTGGAAAATCACATTTTCATCTACTTATCTGAAACCACTGAAGCAAATTCAATCAAACTTTACGGGAATGATGTATGGAAGGTCCTCAACAAAGATTGCTCTTATTGTACCGATCCAACAAAAAACACTGCCGCCAGTGCGGAACTTAGGTTTAACATTGGACCCTATGGGTAAAAATACATTTTCATCTTTCCCCCTGAAACCACTGAAGCAAATTCAACCAAACTTTACAGGAATGATGTATGGAAGGTCCTTAACAAAGATTGCTCATTTCTTTTGGATCTGATAAAAAACATGGCCACCAGCACGGAAAATAGTTTAGCATTGGACCCTATGGGAAAAATCATATTTTCATTTTCTCCTCTGAAACCACTGAAGCAAGTTCAACCAAACTTTATAGGAAAGATGTATTTGGAGGCCCATTACACAGATGGCTCATTTCGTTCCGATCCGATAAAAACATGGCAGCCAGTGCATAACTTAGGTTTAACATTGGAACCTATGGGAAAAATTTTCATCTCCTCTGAATCCACTGAAGCAAATTAAAGAAACTTTACAGGAATGATATACTAAAGGTACTCAACAAAGAACTCATTTCGTTCTGATCCGATAAAAAACATGACCGCCAGCACGGAACAAAGTTGAACATTGGACCCTATTGGAAAATCACATTCTTCTCTGAAACCACTGAAGCAAATTCAACAAAACTACAGGATTGATGTATGGCAGGTCCTTAATAAAGATTGCTGATTTCTTTCCAATCCGATAAAAGATGGCCACCAGTGCGGAACTTAGGTTTAACATTGGACCCTATGAGAAAAATTGGACCCTATGGGTAAAATCACATTTTCATCTTCTCCTCTGAAACTACTGAGGCAAATTCAACCGAACTTTACAGGAATGATGTATGAAAGGTCCTTTACAAAGTAAGTGAGAGCCGAACCGTCAATTAAAAGAACGAAAAATCCATGGACAATGGCAACATCGGACACACTAAGAAACAAGGACATCATCTAAGTACGGGTCAAAAAAGAAAAATGAAGACACATATACAGATAAACAACACGGACAAAATAAAAACCATGGGTGAGATCAGGTGTACAGGTAAAGTAAGCATCTCCTACTTCTTATAAGACACCCGCCGTGTTGAACACGTCAAATCCGGTAGTAAAGTCAAATCCGATAGGGGAAAAACAAACTTTAGTTGCAGAGGGAAAGATCTGTTGTCATCTGGGAAACAGATATCCCATAGCAATCCACAAGATCGTGATGTTGACCGTAAAACTTCTGTAGTGATGACTTTAAGTTTTTGGTAACGTACCCTTGCTTAAGTAGTCTATTTGTAAGCAACTGATCTCTATCAAGGAAGTCACTGTAACGACCACAAGCCCTTGAGTAGCGAATGAGTTGTGAGATGTAAACTCCATATCCTGATGCTTTTGGAATGTTGCTACAAAGAAAAGGGAAGTTGACTATTGGAAAAGTGAAGTCATCGCGTTTGTCCTACAGGGTAGTTTGTAATGACCTCTGTTGTCAATTTCAAGATGAAGGTCAAGGAATGAAGCCGATGTGGAAGTATCTGTAGTATCCTTAATTTCAAGCTCTTTTGGATAAATAAGATGAAGAAAATCACCAAAGCGAGGGTTGTTTAATGATAAAATATCATCTATATAACGGAAGCTAAAATTAAAGGACTCGGCCAGTTTTTTGTCTTTATTTTGAAGAATCCCTTCAATGAATTTAGCCTCATAAGAATAGAGAAACAGATCGGCTAAAAGAGGTGCACAGTTTGTGCCTATTGGAATTCCAATGGTCTGTTGAAAAACAAGTCCTCCAAACTGGACAAATATATTGTCGATCAAATACTTTAACATTTTTATCACTTCTTCCTCTGTGTATTTTTGCTGTGATTCTGAATTTGACGAAGATTGATCATTTCGTTCCGATCCGACAAAATACATGGCCGCCAGCACAGAACATAGTTTAAACATTGGACTCTATGGGAAAATAACTTTTTCATCTTTTCCTCTGAAAACCAATGAAGCAAATTCAACCAAACTTTGCAGGAATGATGTATGGAAAGTCCATGACTAAGATTGCTCATTTTGTTTTGATCCGATTAAAAAACATAGTGGCCAGCGCGGAACATAGTTTAACATAGGATCCTACTGGGAAAATCTTCATTTTCATGAATTACTCTGAAACCATTAAAGCAAATTTAAATTAATTGTATTGGAGTAATGAATGGAAAGATATTAACAAAGAATACTTATTTAAATTGAATCTAACAAAAACCTTGATGTCAGTAGAGAACATAGCTTAACATTAGACCCTATAGGAAACAATTTTTGGTCATCGGCATAGGCATGGCTTAAAAGCATCTTTTGTCAGATGAGCGATACAGGCTCAGTATCTGAGCCTCTAGTTTTGTCAAGTGGCTGAATGAATCGTGTGATTACATCGTGTTGCCAATTTATATAAAGCAATGTCCCCGCTAATTTGTTTAAAACTCAGCAACTAAGGTACTCAGCAACCCAGTAGTCATTACTTCGGTGCTGACCCGAAAACCAATTTGTTTTGAAACTTGTAGTATCAAAATGGTACAAAAATTTGCTTAAAATTAAGGATAATCTCCGACATGCATAGCTCTGTCCTTAGCTGTATTTGGCTTCTCTATTTAAATCATTCTGGTTATATTTTCTATATCAGCTATTCACGTATTTCGGTTTATGGACTTCCAAATGCTTTGATTTTATCTGCACTGAAGAGACATAAGTTGTCGAAATGCTTATATGCAGAAACAAAATTAACAGTTACTTCGGTATTTGCTATCTGATAAAACCAAATTCGATCATAAAAGTCATTAGATGGTTCCCTTTAAAAAAAACTTGTGTTGCAGGTCGGCGTCAAATCCAAGATAGCCCCAGTTTGTTGTTTAAATCCAATGCAAATCCAAATGATAATTATCTGTATTTGGCAAATCCAGATAATTTATATTCTCCAACATCGCATATCAGTAATTTGTTATATAATCAAAATATTACATTACAGTCCAGAATTTGGAGTCCCTTGGCACTTCTCCTTCTTTTAGAAAAAGAGTATGTTTGTCAAAAACTGTAAAATTGCTTCCATTAAATAAACATGAGTTTTTAATGATTTTGAAAGATTAGTATTAAAGAGCTAAATATATCAGTTTGATTATACCAAAATACCTAAGGTGCATAATAAACAGTAATTTCGTTATGCTGTACAATGTTTCAAGGAGTAACCTTTGTGCGTAATGAAAGAATGTGAATCTTTGTAGAGTATGCCAGGAGTATTAAAGTTTATTACAGCTAAGGATATACCAGGACAGAATAGTGTTTATCCACAGTTTTTACCAGGTGCCTTACCAGAAGAGGTAGGTATAAATTTACAATGGTATGATATGTTACCTTGATAAGTTGCAGTTTGACTAGGGCTTTGTATAGATTTGTCATTTTGTTCTTGCTTTTGCCTTGATTTATGTAATCTTGTGCTTTTTCCTTCGATATTCTACTGCTGTTTTTTATATGCCTGCAAAATTCTGCAGTCGTATATTATTATGATGCTAGAGTTGGCATCGTTGGACAGCATAACTTTGGTTCTAGTGGACAGATCATTATCAAATTTCATTATGATGTTTCTTGGCCAAAGCGTAAGTTGAGGTTATACATTTCGGGTTCCTGTCCTTTGCAGAAAAGGCGCCAATAAGATGTCTTGCTTACTGAACTTCAAAAAAGTCTTACAGACGCTTTAAATTAATAATTTCCACTGACTAGACTCCAAATAGACAATGTAGACAGTAAATACTGAAAATTCTCAAAATACCATTTTTCAGTCACTAATATGTTACGTTGAGCTTGCCCAAAAGGTTTAGTTTTTGTCACCAATCACTATATTTGGTCGCATAGGCTAGCTTGACAAAATAGAGCCCTGTCATCCCTTCTGAAATCACTGAAGCAAATCATGTCTGCCAGATCTTAATAAGTTTAACATATGCCCTAGGGAAAATCATATTATCATCTCCTCAGAACCTCTGAAGCAAATTCAACTAAATTTTACAGATAAAGAAGGTGCATTACAATAATTGTTCATCTAGTTTGGTTCTGATTAACAACACGGCCCCCATTAAGCAATATAGTTCAGAATGGGAAACATCGGTCGGTTATCTCAATGTACCAAATTATGGTCAAAGTGGAGATAATTTTTAATATCAATATCAAAAGAGGCTATTGATATACTAATTAATATTATCTCCACTTTGACCATATATAGCTAACTTGGTACAGCGAGATAACCGACCGATGGTCCTTATTGGACCCTATGGAAAAAAAAATTATTAACGGTATTTTGTTATTTCATCATCAGTTCTGAAATTATTGCAAAAAATTTAATTTAACTGTACTTTTATAATGTTAGGAAGGTGGATGCTTATTTCGTTTCAGATTGACAAAAATGTAGGCTTCCAGCAAGGAAAACAGTTATACATCCTCAAACAAAGTTTGGGGGTATTTAGGAATCCCTATGTCTGTCAGTCTGTCCGTCCATCAATGTTCCTTGTCTGTGAATGTTCTCCCCAACGACTGCTTGGATTTTGATAAAATCTTACACAATTGTAGAACACAATCTGAAGATGTGCATGAAGGAATATGTTGCTGCCCGAAATTTTGACGGAGAGATAATTCATCTTTGAATATTTTCTGGGAAATGGGGCTGATCGAACCTTTTCAGCGCATGTTTATCTAAACGGTTGCTTTTGATTATAATGAAATGTTACCCAGTTGTAGTACGCCACCTGAGGATATCCATGAAATAATATGGTTGATGCCTGCCCTTACCAAAAAAAAAAATAGGCTTCTGGCAAACGTTTGCGGCTGACTTGCAGCAAACAGAGCCGCAAGCTTCCTGCAAACGTTTGCTGCAAACTTACCGCAAACAATTTACCATGCAAATTAAGTTTGCTGCAAACTTACCGCAAACAATTTACCATGCAAATTAAGTTTGCTGCAAGCTTGCGGCAAACAAAAATATGCAAATTAGATTTCCCGCAAACATTGCTGCAAGCTTGCAAGAAGAGCTTCCGGCGGAAAAACATGAAAACACTATACATTTCTTTATTACACATTTTACACATGAATTGTTATAGAATAGTACACATCACATATATATTTGTTATAGAATCATTGTAGGAAAACATTTCAAAGTAAGATATAAGTAAAAGTATATGGGAAATATAAATAAATTATTCTGTACAGTATACTGTGTAGCAATGATTTTTTCTAGGGTTTTCAATGTAAAACATATTTCTGGCATATATTTTAAATATGTGTTAAAATAAGTATGAAATAAAACTTGAAAAGAATGTCACTAATGAATTGTTACTGAAAATTCTAATACTTCTGAATAACATGCAAGTGATTGCAGTACATAAAGTAGCTACTAAATTGGTAATTTCGTTTATATGTATTCATTTTTACATTCGGGCAATCGTAATTAATAAACTTACATTAAAATGATCAATCAGAATACTTCCAGAATAAATAGCACCCTTCAAGATTGAGGTCTCCACAGCATTTAAAAAAGAAGTTTTGCCCAACACATTTCACATCAAGATCACTTGACCCACTAATTTCAAATCTGAACAGACAGGAAGTAGCCAGTTAGGCATGCCCTAACAAACCTTTATGAATTTCAGTGTTTCTGGCAACCTTTCTGCAAACATTATAATGAATAATTAAGTTTTCTACAATCTTACTGTAAACAAACCCAAATTCACTATAAACATTTTGTAGTTCCGGCAAGCTTGCCGCAAACATCTATTTACCAGCAAGTTTGCAGCAAGCTTACCGCAATGTTTGCTTGAAGATAGCCGCTGGCGGGAAACATCTGCAAAGATTGATCCTGGTTTCCAGCAAACAAATTTGTTTACCGCAAGCTTGTGGTAAGTTTGCTGCAAGGTTGCGGCAATCATTTCTGTTTCATAAGGGTGAAATTTAGAAGGGAAGATATTTTGTCTTTGAATATTTTCTGGAAAAATGGGGGCGACAAACCTTGTCAGCACATGTTTTCTGTAACGGTTGCTTAGATTTTGATGAAATATTACACAGTTGAAGTAAACTACCCGAAGATATGCATGAACTTATATGGTTGCTGCCCGAAAATTAGAAGGGAAGATAATCTATCTTTAGATATTGTCTGGAAAAAAGGGAAGACAAACCTTGTCAGCGCAAGTCCTTTACACGGGTACTTGGATTTTGATGAAATGTGATACAGTTATAGTGTACCACCTGAAAAAATTTTATGAAGTTATATGGTTGCTGTCAGAAATGAAGAAGGGGGATATAATAAGTCTTATAATATTTTCTAGAAAAAAGGGGGAGGTATATCATTGTGTCCACATTTATACTGTGTCATGAACTGAATTGTGTCCACATTTCTACAGTGTCATCAACTTTATTGTGTTGTATCTGTCCACACAGATTAAAATCTACAATATGCTTAAAAGAATCGACCGAGATATTTTGATACTAATTTGCGGTAATATAACTAATGATGTAATTTTTATCTGTATTTTTAGGCTTTGTGTAGTGGTGATGTACTGTATGCAGGGCAACCAGTAGGAATCATTGTTGCAGGTTTGAACATACTTAGATTTCAGAAATAAGATAATTTTATTAAAGGGTTTGTAATGATTAAATTTTTGGCAGTTAAGGAATATTTGTTTCATATTGTTTGACTTTTTTTGGCTATCACTATCAGCTGAAATTTTCAGATCGAAAATTAATTTCTGGAATAATAACTTTAAATGGATGGGATGTATTGGAAGAGAGTTCAGAATCCATATTCCCCTGCCTAACTTATTTTCATATTTTATGTATATATCTAATGGTACATTGATGATTAATAATTATACTGAACCAATAACTTCCTTTCATATTCCGAAACGTCCATTTCAGAAGAATAATGATGGAACAATTCAAAGTATACTGGTCTTAGACTCAATGACATGTTGTGTTTTTTGCCAAACCGTTAAAATTTATCCCCAGTAATACTGTTTACAGTAAAATCTTTCATGAGAAATTTTTTGCTGGCTAGATTAACAGGAACATCACTAGAAATTACAAATCAGACCAGTAGCCAGGTATGATACTTTAGAATTTGATATAGATGTACACATATTTTTTGTTAATATTAATATAAACCATTTGGATTTTGTCATTACTTTTATTATTTCAGATTCATTTTATTGTCTTGCGTATGACAAAATTCAAAGAAAGCAAGTCATACATATGTACTACTTTCACGTGGCAAAGGCAGCCACATACACTTTCTAAAAACTTAATAACTTTAAAGTATGTCACGTATATATGTACATCACCTTTTGCACGGTTCAGTGACTTTTAAATTTTGCAACATACTTTTACATTCACGTTGTTTTCTGACTCATTGTACGGTACAAAGACACCATATTTGGTGTAATTGTTAAATCTATGTGTGGACATGACAATCTGACACCTATTATGTAACCTTGACCTCAATTTCATGGTTCAGTGATGTTGTTATTTTTTTTAATCGTGTTTGTAACATCTAGACCCTCCGTATACAGTTTACCGTTGCATCTTTCGGGGTACATCCGAGTCTGATATCTGTTTCATGGTTCAGTGCTTTCCTGTCTTTTTCTCAGCAAGCGTAACTTATAGACTTTCTGTATTAGGTTTATTTTTGCATATTAACGGGTACATGCCAGTCTGACACCAGTCAAAGATCTGTATTCTTAATTTCAATGGCTCAAAGACTGTTGATTTTTTTTAATTCATGTTCATTCGTTGTAAAACGAAGCACCAGTACTCACAACATTTGAACATTTGCAAGACAGTCTGATATTTGGTATGTAAATTATCTTGACCTTAATTTTGGGGTGAATTACATTCGTGTTCATTTCTGAGCATTTGTTACATTATTACTCTCTATAATAGGGTTATCGTCACATCAGCATGACATCAGATACTAAAGTTAAAAGAGCAACACACTCATTATTTTTCTGTATTTTGTTCACCATGTATAGATGAAAATAGTTCTGTTCAGATGAGACATATCGGTGTCCACAATTGTTTGCTCACCTGGCTATATCTAGGGTGAGCTTTTGCACCACTTGGTATCTGTCATCTGTGGGTCAGTCCATCTGTCTGACATTAGTCATAAACTTTTAATTCAAAAATCTTCTTCTCTGAAAACACTTCCAAAATGCATGGTCACTCCTCAGGTTTTTGAAACTGTCTCTGACTTTGGGAATTCTCTTATTTTAGAAAATTTTGCACACTGACCCCCAATTTTCTTTTCAAAATATGATAGCATACATATTCATTAGACATCTAACAAAATTTGATGAAATTCCTGACATTCCTTCATCGCATTTCAAAGGTTGAACCCCTTAATGCAAAGTGAATGAAAAGTCTAGAGAAGTTTGGTTTCCCGCCAAAATTTCAGACGTTTAAATCTCAAAAACGGCAACACTGACCTATCAATTTTTTTGCTTAAAATGATGTATGATCCATTTTCTAATAGATAAAAAAATAATTTTAAATATTTGATATAATAGACTTGGGGAGTGACCATCCTTAACTTGGTCTAAATAACCCTTGGATGGTCTCCTATAAATATATTCTATCTCGGAGGTCTGTACTTTGACCGAGTTGGGTACAAGAGAAGAACATAATCTAACATTTGATCCTATAGGAAACACTTGCAAAGACATCAGCAAATTAGAACCGAAGATATTCACTTTTGCCTTAAGATATTCCCTTCCAAGAAGACTCCATGCAGATATGTACCTCATCTAAGATGGCTACCAGTTTTGAACATAGCACATTCAAATATCTTCTCCTCTGAATCCACACAACCAATTTGAACCACACTTGGTTATAATGATCCTTGGATCCTCAACAAAAATGGTCAGAAGCATAGTTTTACATTGGACCCTATGGAAAATGCAACAAAAGATTTTCCTCTCTGAAACTAATAGCCTAGATAACACCAAACTCGACGCACAATGGGGCTTAGTAAAAAAAAGATATCTGGTAGGTTGTTACCTCATTCAAGATAGCTTCCATAGGGGAAAATAGTTGAACATTAGACCCGATGGATGGGATCAGCCATTGAGATCTCGTACTAATGTCAACCAGAGTCAAGGTCAGGGATACAGGGTCTTGAACATGTTGAGAGCCTCTTTTTCCTTTTATCTTCCATTTTTTTTTAACAATACTGTATTATGCCTTATTAAGTCCCTCTCTAACAAACCTCCAACCCATTTTCTTTGCAAAATTACTTATTCTATTAATCATGAAGTGAAGTGGAATTTAAAGTCAGTTTGTCAAGGCTTTTGACCTCAATTTCATGGGCCAGTGCCTAGGTTTAGGTTCTGTGATTAGGTCCAATTTTCAGTAACTACAAGTGGTAAGTTAATGTATTTGGTAAATAGCTTTGTCTTGGTTAGCAGATGACATTCTGCCTTATAGCTTTTTGATCAAGACCTAAATGTCAAAGTCTAGTGAACATGATTAAGTTTGTATGATTAGAACAGTTGTCAAACCAATCTATAACGAGCACCAGAGCTGGAAATGATACCTCCCTTTTGTACAGGTGGCCTTTATATAAAGGTTTATTTACATCAAGATGTAGACAGGAATAAAAACCCTGTCCTTGATAAACTGGAGTTTTCTATGTATCGTGTGCGTTTTTGTCACTTGTACATTCACTCCATATCCTTTCATATTTTTCTATTATTGTGTGATTGTTTAATTAAATTCATTAAATATATAAGCAATGTATTGTTTTGTATCATTATAGTATTAATAATGCCTCGTGCCATTACAGATATCCTCCAGTCCATTATTACAGACCTCGAACAAATAACAGGGTCATTATGAAAATACTCATTTCTTAAAACATTTATTAACCAGAACGGTGAACTTAAATAGATTCATCAGTAAATGTAAATATGTTTATAAAGTATTTTCTGGAAATTTTTCTTTTAAAATGAAATGTCATGTGAGGGGATCAAATATATGAAACAACGGCAGTAGAATACCGAAGGAACAAAGGGGTGATATTCACAAAAATCGAAGTCCAAAGACAGGGCAAAAACGAGAACACAGAAAACAATGACGTTAGACACAAAAACAATGACGCCAGACATGAAAAGAGTTTATCCTTCATAAATCTCATTCATAAGGTGTAAGATTTGAGTATGAAAAAAAGTCAAGTAATAACGTATATGTTCTGATACTTTTTGACGAGAGGAGTAATATGAGTAGTCAAAAGTAGGGTCAAATATCCAAAACAAAAAAGTTTATTCTAAATAAGGCTGTATTAGGGGCATATTTTTTTGGAAAAAAATCAAGAAAAAAGTTTATTTTTGATTTCTTGTGAAGAAATGAGTAAGTAGGGTAAACTATTTCAAACAAAAAAGTTTATTCTCATTACAGATGTATAAGGGGTATACCTAAAAAAAATCAAACAAAAATGTATTTTTTTATTCCTCTCGATGAGATGAGTAAGACGAGTGGTCACAAATAGCGTACATTTTCTGATCCCCTGTGATGAGATGAGTAAAATGAGTGGTAACAAGTTGTGTCAATAATCTCAAACAAAGGTGAGATCGAAGACGTCATTTCAATACCAAACAACCAATCATCATAGATAATAAAGCTTCCAATGGAGGCAAATTATGTCAAACCACAATAGAAATACAAATGAAATAAAAATTACATTAATTTCCAATTTTCTAATCTTTGTTCAATACCAAAGAATGCAGTAATAATGTGTACTTTACTGTATATATATATAATACAATCATGATTTTGCGTTTTTAAGAGACCAAGCGAACTACACAGCCGCCATCATGAATCCTGTAATGGCACTGCTCATCTCATAATGGACCTGCTATCTCATAATGGACCTGCTATCTCGTAATAGCCCTGTTTTTTCCGTAATGGCCCTGTTGTAATGTATACTCGTAATTTATAAAGGCGATGCATTTTTTACATAGTTTATGATAAGGAATTCTGCTATTCGTTGATTGGTCGAGACAAGATTTCCTTGCTTGTACTTCAGAATGAGTAGACCTCACGCGAGGTCTAAATAATCACTCGGGTTTTTACTCGACCAACCGGAGACGTCATTTCAATACCAAACAACCAATCAAATTGCGTTTTGTTATTAACATTTGTCCGCGTGACATCTGTTGCAAACGAAAACGGGGAACGTTTCGATATAGTAGGCAAACACAGAATTATAATAGAAAATGATTTAATTACTATAAAAACTACTATTGATATTTACCACCAACACTCGTGAAGGGAATTAAAATTCACAGCTGCATTGGAATTGTTGCTGTGTTGTCAAAAATTAAAAAGAGAACGAAGAAAAGTATAAATTATATGATGTGCAGGGAAAAGTAGTTTGCGGTATAAACCGTTGTCTACAATGAAACTGAAAAAGTATGACTTTCATGTTGAATAGATAATAATAGTAAACTGTTTAACGGCGGTAAAATTTTCATTTTATTTTACTTACCCTCTGAGGACAAATACAAAAATGATGTTCATGCAAATGGACAACAAGTAAAATTCCCTATTACATTTTATACAGCATTTATTGACTTTTAATTTCGGTCTACTCATGACGACCTGGTCAATATTGGTCGGCCTAGGTCAGCGGAGGAGGTTAAACCAATCATCGACTACGGTCCTCGTAGTCATGAGTACACCTCATTTAAAGTCAGTAAATGAATAATGTCATGTTCATAATGGTTTAGTTTGTATATAGAGCGTTTTTTATGTTGGTGACTTCAGACCCTCAAGTGTAATCCATCATTATCATAGATTAACGGAAATATTTTAGTGTAAAGATAACTTTTTCGGTCATTGTTTTCCTCTGCCATTTTAAACGCCACTTTAATAAAAAAAAAAGGGGGTGCCCACCGCCCGTGTTGTACAGTGCCTGTTTCAAAAAGGGTAAATATATAGGGAATTGCATTCGGGGAACCCAAGACTGCCCACTATAGACAAGTACCCGCTTTTTGATGGAATTTCTTTCAGTGTACTCAATAGAAAATTTCCAGTCTTCCATAACCAACGAATTTTCCGTGGCATGTATCGTTTAAGCGATAAAAGAACACAAAAGGGCGAATTTCAAAAGCATTTATATTTTTAGTCTGATTTTGACGCATATTTTTGCAATTGATTCCTAAAAAAAATAACACAGTGCTGCCTCATCATATTTTTTTTTTCCTTTCTTAGATATGAGGGGCCAAACAGGACCAAAATTGCAAACATGCAAATTATCAAAATTTTTATTTTTCATCGGATTTTGATGGCATTTTTTCTTTGGATCCTCTCGTTCCAAGCTTTCGGTTATATGTTCTCGGATTTTGCAAAGCTCTTGCTGTTTTCGAGCGAGCAAAAAGGGGTCATACAGGCCAAAATTGCCATTTCCAAAAAATGTGAAATCTTCATTATTTTATCAGATTTCAATGGGATTTTTTTCTTTGGATTCCTCATGATATAAGCTTTCAGAAAATGCAAACAGATTTGGCATAGCTATTACCGATTGTGAGCTATACGGGGTAAAATGGGCATCAATTGCAATTTTTTGAAATAAGAGAAATCTGTATTTTTCATCAGATTTTGATGGGATGTTTTCTTTGGATTTCTCTTGATGTAAGCTTTTAGTTGGTAGTCAACAGAACTTGCGTAGCTCTTCCGTTCTTTTATCAATAGGGGATCAAAAGGGTTAATTTGACAGGGCATTGAATTTTACACTTGTTCGTAGGTAGATACATACGTATGCACGTCCGAATTTTAGTCACGGATTTCTCAGCATGCGTATACAGGAATGATATTTTATCTGAAATCTTGGTAAGACGAGTTGTACTGTGTCTCCCCTTGCGAGTCTGTGAAGTCCGTCACGCGTCAATTTCCTGTTTGTTGATATCTATCTGGCTGGAGCATCAGTGTCCCGTTTGCACATTTTCTTTATTGGCAAACGAATACCGAAGCCAGAACGAGGAAAGGGGAAATTTTAAAATCATAACTCCGAAATCTCGGCAATTCACAGCAACACGAATTGAGACAGTATGACAAAGACATAACAAATAAACAAAAATGAACAAGAACGCCACAAAACTTAAGCACTAGCAGTGTGAACCCTATAAAAACTGAGGTATCATCAGGTGCTCCGGAAGGGTAAGCATGATCTGCTCCACGCATGGCACCCGTCACGCAGCCAGGTGGAATATGGTGTTGAAACATCTGTTTTGTGGCTGATTGGTTAATGTCATTTTCTAACCCTTAGACAAAACCAATTCAAATCCATGGTACGTTTTACTTCTCTAACCCCCAAACAGTACCAAGGTAAAAGTTGAAAATCGTTTGTTAAACTATTTAGTATTCGGACAAATACAGGGACAAATCGGTACCACAAATATCATCAACGAATTGTGTCCAGCTTATTACTGTGTCAAGCTCCTTTTTGTGTCCATCTAATTATTGTTTCAATCTCTTTTCTGTGTCCTTGTTCATTTTAATCTACATTTGTCACATTTCAGTTTTCGACATGCTGCGGTCGTATTATGCTGAGCTCTGCATGGCCCTTCATTTGATCTAAAACTATATTAAAACTACAAGTCGGATCCCACGAGATTTTCAGTTGTGTAGTTGTGCACCTCATACTTGAAATTTTTATTGGCAGATTTTAGAAGTTCACTGGACTTAATAGCTCATTTTTTAGCTTTGTTAATCCACAACCCTTTCAATACTTTAGGCAATATTTCAACCAAGTTTGCAGGATTTGTTGTTGACCTGATCTAGTTGTGCACATGATACTCAAAATTCTTAGTTTACTATCGCAAAAATTTTGTGGTCGTATAATGGTATGGCGTGGGCGTCTGTGGACAGCATATCTTTGGTTTTATTGGACGGATCATTATAAAATTTTTGTATCATTTTATCTTGGCACATGCACAAACTTATTTTATAATTTACAATTCATGGCCCTGCCTGTTTCAGAAAATTGGCAAAAAAGGTAGAAATATGGCTTTTTTATATATTTAATTGTAGATTCTTTATTATTTTTGGGATTTTGATGGGGTTTGTTTCAGCGAGCTTTTGAGGAAATTTTCCAATCAGTACTATGACAATAGATTTCATGTAGCATGAGGTAGATGGGCCCAAAGGAACGAATCTACAAATTTTATTTTTTTTATGTTTAATCCGATTTTGCTGCAGTTTTTTACCTGCGTCACCAACGGTGACTGCAGGTCTAGGAGCCGCTCGACTCTGTCCGTCCGTCATTCGTGCACCTCCCCTTTTGGTGAGATTTGAAAAAAAAATTATTGAATTTATCAATTGTTGAACTGAGTCATTTTTTCATCAAATTTTAACATTACGATACTGAGTGTGTGTAATCTGAAGCTTTTACACCTGATACCTGATGCTTTTGAAACTTTGAACAATTGTTTTGGACACATTGAAAATGTGCACCTCCCCTTTTGGTGAGATTTGAATAAAAAATGTGAAATTAATCCATTATTTAACTTAGTCATTTTTTCATCAAATTCTAACATTGTGTAATCTGAAACTCTGACTCCTTTTACCTGATGCTTTTGAAACTCAGCACAGTTCTTCTGATCACATTGAAGATGTGCACCTCCTCTTCAAGGCAGATTTGAATAAAAAAATGTCGAATTTATGCTTTTTTGAAATTAGTAAGCATATTTTAACATTATAGTGCCTGGTTTGTGTAATCTGAAACATTCACACCTCTGACTAAATACCTCTGAAAGTTTGCACTGTTGTTTGAACACATTGATGATGTGAACATCCCTTTTAGGCCAGTTTTGATTAAAAATGTCAAATTTATCCATTATTGAACTTGGTACTTTATTTGATCATATTCATCATGGTACTCATTTTTTGTCCAGAGATGATGCAGAGTTTTAAACACACTGATCATGCTGATCATGGTCAACTACTCTTGAATTGTTGCATTGCTTTCACATATTTTCTCATAAAGATTTAAATTATTTAAAACTATGGTATGGTTTTCACCTTTGCTGAAGTGATATAAACTATTTTCATTTTATGCTTTGTTCAGCTTTGTACTTTTAGTTTTGTTTTTTTCTTCTTTTTTGTCTATCATTCTGTTTTAATGCATTAAGTTTTGCCCTTGTCCGTACGACCGTACGTACGTATGTCCGAAATTTTCGTCAATGATTTCTAAGCTTGTGTATGCATGCAGGAATGATTTGATATTTGGTGTGAAGCTTTGGTATAATGAGATGTACTGTGTCTCCCCTTTTCAAGTCTGTCACTCATCTACTTCCTGTTTGCCGAGATATCTGTATGGTGGGGCATCCGTGTCCCACGGACACATTTTCTTTTATTTTTTTTGTCTATTACAGTAATAGGGTTGAACTTAATATAATCTCAATTATTACTTGCATTTGAAGAATGACTTGGTAATAAGGTAAATGAATACTCGTTTGTACATGACATTCTATTATGTGAAAAAAAAAACACTTTTTCAGTTGAACATAAGTGACGATGAGGCAGTTCCAGACATGTAATTGGTCTTGTGTTCAAATGGATAACTTATGAAAAATTAACATAGCGCTCAACAATCACATATTTGGTACCTTGCTTCCTTTTTCACCCCTGAGGGGCCAAACGAGGCCAAAATTGCAAATTTGCAAATTACCTATTTTTTAATTTTTCATCAAAATACCTAAAATTTTTATTCTTCATCGGATTTTGATGGGATTTTTTCTTTGGATTCCTCTTGAAGTACTATATCAACAGATTTTACATAGCTTTTGCAATTTCCGAGCTGTAAAGGATCAAAAGGGTCATATAGCAATTTTTCTAATAAAGTGAAATCTTTATTTTCCATCAGATTTCGGTGGGATTTTTTTTATTCCTCTCGATATAAGCTTTCAGTAATTTTATAATACCGGACCAACACAAGTGTTCTATTGCCCTCGGCCGTTTGCTTCGGCCAAAAAAAAAAAAACACCTTGGTGGTTTCCTGTACCTTGTGACAAATATTATAGTATGTCGTCTGCATACCCATTAAATAATTGTATACTGTACACAATAGATTTGTCTTATCACTGAATATTAAAAGAAAACAATTCATGTCTGCCAGTGTAACATGTGGCTGCCCAGTTTGCTTATTTCAACCCTAGCTCCACTCCTAAAATATTATCAGCCATGCATAAAGCTCCAACAAACAACTCAAACAAGGAATTATCTCTTAATCATTATAATGTACCACTTCATTATAGTGTTTCAAAAGAGACCTTTTACCTAAATTCTTGCTACATGTGCTAAATTGTTTTTACAAATTGATAGTAAAATATGGCCATTGAAATTAATCAATACCTCTTGTATTCTGATGAATATAGACTGGTCAATGACCAGTCACAATTGAATAAGTCCTACTTTTCACACCGTCCCATTCATCATTCATCAATTCACAATTTAAGATATTAATCAACGGACTTAATTTTCTGTCAATTTGTAGAAAAAAAGGAATTTTGGTATAAGCTTTCATTTGAAACAGGCTAAAATGTGTGGATTGCTGAACAGTTTCATTAAGTCTTAATCTGCGAAATATTCAAAAATAGTAGTTAGCAACAAATATATAATACATCAAATGTAAATATATGTGGAAGATAGGCTTATTTCACTGTATTTTGTTTTTATAGTTGATGAAGAGACGGCCAACCGAGCTGCTGCCCAAGTCAAGATAACTTACACAGAACAGAAACCACCCATCCTTACTATTGATGACAGTATTAAACAAGGAGCTTTCTTTAATAGTCCTATGCAAAGGGTTACAAAGGGTGATGCTCAATGTAAGTGGGTATTGGAATATCTTTTTCACACAATTTCTGTCCCTATATTTTCTACCACAAATCAGTCTGAAATACTAAGGAAAGAATGTTTGATCGTTATTTACGTTTGTCTCTAGTCTTTTATTTGTTTTTTTTATTGCGGTTCCCCTGTGAATGTTGGCATGTGATTGTAATTTTCGGCCATTGTAGGTGTTTACTGTTATCTTCACTTTGTATTACGATTTCTACAAGTTAAAGCAAATCATTCGTCCCCCTTCTGTTTATTGTGTTTATGACATCCATTTTCCACTGTTTTTTACAATTGCCCTTTTTACGATATTTATAAAATTTACAATATTACTGTTTCAGCTGCCATAAATAACAGTCCAAAAAAGATTAGTGGAACAATAAGATGTGGACAACAGGCACACTTCCAGATGGAAACACAGGTGTTTTATAATAATAAAACAACAAAAAATTATGTTTTTAGCTCACCTGGCTTTAGCAATGATGAGCTTGTGCAGTCACTTGACATCCATAATCCCACATTAATTTTTTTATTTAAAGATCTTCTCCTTGGGAAACTTACATGGGTATAAATTTCCCTTAGTTTGTCCTCTTTTTGAGAATGAGTTTGAAACGTTTGCTTCAGACTCCACAGGTGTTTGACAAGTTTGCATCAGATTCCGACAGGGAGGGGGTATATTCTAACATTTAACTTTATAGGAAAGCATTCAAAGATTTTCTTCCGGAAGCAAAAAAGCCATTTTGAACTGAACTTAGTAACAATTGTCCTTTGCTGGTCTTTTACAAAAAATGTGTCAGAAAATCTGCACCTCATCCAAGATGGCCACGAGCGGAGAACTTAGTTAAACATCCAGCTCTTTCGGGAAACACAAAGTTCTTCACCTCTGTAACAAACAAACTTGGTCACAATCTTGAATGTATATAGGGCAAGTCCGTGCATAGTCCAAGATTCCTCCAGCACAAAACATAGTTTAACATTGGACCCTAAGCATGCTAAGGCATAAAACACATTCAAAGATCTTTAAGGTTGAACTACACTTAAAAATAAAATTTGATATGTTGTTATTTATACAATACATATGAATAATACTCCGATATCAATATGATATTTTTACAGATAAAGTACTACAAGCCTATACAAAATTGAATTTTCATCGTTGCGGGGGACATTTTGAACAGATCGACGACTGATCAGTAATGAATAAGTATTAACTGCAATATATAGAAAAAATAATAAACTAAAATGGCCAGTAAGATAGCATTTTGACTACACAGCATTTCGAAAAGCATGGGTTTTATCAATGACTAAATACCGAAGTTGCTGTTAATTTGACAATCCTAAGATTGCCGCCAGCGGGGAAATAGTCTGACATTTGCACCTGTCGGAAAACACATTCAAAGATTTTCTCCTCTGAGACTACTTGGCCTATTGGAACCATACTTTTGAGAAAACGTTTTTCCGGGAAAATTTTGATGAATAGAGACTGGACAAAGACCAATTACACCTTGATAAGCCTACTCTTCACACCTTCCCATTCATCTTTAATCAATTTCTATGGACGTATTTTTCTGTCAATTTGTAAAAAGTTGAAGCTGCTAGCAAGACTTTTGGTATAAGCTTTCACTTGAAACAGTAAATACAATATAGATATATATTCAAATGCAATGTCATATAAATCTGGATATAAGCTTCGACAAGAATTAAAATTAAAATTTCGATGATGATAAGAATTTGAATTTGATTAGATCAATCAGAGGGCAGCTTCATGTACATGCTTTTAGGATGGTCTTAAGCATTAGTTGCTGTGAATAATTGGTACATTGTTATTCATTTAACAAATGCAAAAACTTATTTTTTAATGAATTGCTAAATTTCCTATTATATAGTAAATTGTATAGTTTTCAAATAAATGTATTCTGCTGAAATAACCTTAGTTACAAACTGTGGACTTGGTACAAAACGATGGAATATCAAGATCAAAACATTGGAGAATAATAACAAGTCATTTTTGATAAGTCTGATTTTGAGTTTCTTGCAAGGAATAAAAAAGGTTAAATATAGACAATCTCGTTGTTAATGCAGAAATAATGCATAGGGGCAAAGAGATAGGCATTGTTGAACAATTTCGGGAATTTTTCATAGATACATAAATATTGCTCAACAAAAGACATATTTTATACAATTTCATTCCTTTTCCAGAAGATCTGCCATGTACCCAACAAGGCTGATATTACAGTGAATAATCTTAATAAAATCTCTTCCTTTACTTACTTGTGCATGGTTTCTAGGGTTGTTAGTGATGTGCAAATTTATGCTTGAAAATTTATATTGAAATTTTATTGGTAAAATTATGCTATCATGAGAAACAACAGCAGTAGAATGCCGAAGGAACAAAGGAGTGGTATTTACAAAAGTCGAAGTCCAAAGACATGGCAAAGAGAGATGAATTAATCATTGTATATAAGTTTGCCATCAATGTTTTATTTCGAACCTGATCTTGTCATCTTATTGTATGACAGGCATGTATATGTAGACCTACTGAAGATGGAATGGATGTTGAGGCAACCACACAGTGGTTAGATTATACACAATTGTCAACATCTATGGTGTTAGGAGTACCAGAAAACAGGTAACCAGTGGTTTATTTGTAAGCTGACTGATAGACTTTAATTAATATTTCTGCTATAGCATTGTTAGAAATGAATTGAATTGAGTAACCAAAACATTTCATACAGGAAACATCTAATCGGATATGTTTTATAGGGATATTTGTGAAAATTAGTTGTATAAAAAGTAAAATTGATTTTTACCATTCGATTTGGTTATTAGCTCATCTGGCTATGTCAGGTTGAGCAAATCTGCCATCACTTGGCGTCCGTCGTCCATTCGTCTCTCCGTCCATCATGAAGTCTTCCTCTCTGAAACCACTCGGCCAATTTGAACAAAATTTCATTACAAAAGTCCTTCCGTGGTCGGTGGTCCCTTTTAAAAATTGTATATGGCAGACCAGTACCTCGTCCAAGATGGCCGCCAGTAGGAAATATGGTTTTAACATTTGATCCCATGGGAAAGACATTCAAAGATCTTTTCAGAAACTACCGGTCCGACTAGTCACAATGGTCCTTATAGATGGTCCCTCCCCCAAAGAAATGTCCGGCAGGTCCGTTCCTGGTCCAAGATGGCCGCCAGCAGGGATCATATTTTTAACATTGAACCCTAGGGAAAAGACATTCAAAGATCTTCTCAGAAACTTCCAGACCCATTATGGTCCAAAAAAGGTATCCGGCAAGTCCATACCTGGTTCAAGATGGCTCTTAGTAGGCAACCTAGTTTGTATCTCATACAAGATGGTCGCCAGCGAGGAACATATTTGTAACCTTGTACCCTATGGAATTGACAATAAAAGATCTTCTAAGAAACTACAAATCCTGTTTTAACTATACTTTGTCACAATGATGTTAGATGTTCCCTTCAAAAAAGGTATCCGCCAGGTCCATGCAACATCCATGATGGCCGCCAGGTTTGAAAATAAATATAACAATGGATCCTTTGGAAAAACATACAAAGATCTTCAAAGATCTTCTGATCAGAAAAAAACTAGTCTAGTTAGAACCAGACTTGGTCACAATGGTTCTTAGATGGTCCCCTAAAAAAAGGTATCCTGCAGATCAGTACGTCATTAAAAGATGGCCACCATTGGGAACATAGTTTATATTGAATTCAAGTTAAAGGATAAGATTTCTGAAACTACTTATCCAATTTGAACCAAACTTGATCATAAATGTCCTTGGGTGGCCCCTTAAAATTTGCGTCTGGCATGTCTGCATTAAATCCAAGGTGGTCTCAGCAGGGAACATAGTTCAAACTCTGGACCCTATCGTAAATCCATTCATCTCGCTATGTCAGCCATGATCCAGGTGATCGAGAGAGTCTCTTGTTTTAAACATCAAATGATCTAATGTCTTGTTGAAGACTATAGTCTGCTGCAAAACCACTATAATAACAAACAAGCTATCCAACCCTTACGAAAAATTCTCCTGCCGTAATCCATACGTTAATATAAGAAAGGACAAGGTGCGATAAGGGGTTGATTTGGCCCAAGATTCCAGTGAATTTTAAAGTTGCACCTCAAGATTTTCTTTCATGTTCGTTTCAAAGTTGAGATCAAATTAGCAGAAAAAATACAAAAGTAAGAACCAATGACGTCACAATCAGTACAATTCTGACGTCATGAAAAGACTACTTTTGAGCATTTTCATAAAAATATACCAAATCTGACAGACTTTCGAACAGTTTTCCTAACCGGAAATATCAAGCACATTCAAGAACCAGTTAGATAATTTACCAACACATTGGTACAAGTGAATTGAACCTCTCATAAAAATATTTTTGTGGTTCTTGCATGTGCTCTATATTTCCTACACAGAAAAAGAAGTCAAAATTGCTCAAATTTGTCATTTTTTGACAAAATCTTCAATTTGTCCCTTCTTCAACACTCAAAAACTCAGAAATCATACATCAATATTTGAGAAATGTTACTGTTTACTGAAAAGCCATACCCATAGAACATTTCAATGAGAAAATTTTATGAACTCAACCAAATTTATTTTTTAGGCCATATAAGGCCCTTATCGCCTCTACTCCTTTTTCAAACTTTCCTTCAAGGAATTTCCTTTACCGCCAAATATACTGTCATAACTATTCCAGGAGGATTGTTACAGGATTCCTGTAAAAATTGCCGTAAAATCTAAATTAGCAGGAATTTTGTTGCAGGAATATTTGAAGGATTTACGGCAAAAAAAATCCTGCCAGAAAATATTCCTTATGGAAAATTTTTTGCAGGATTATCTTTATCTACAGTTGAAGATCCCTACAATTAAAAGAATATATTTAAAGTATATACAGAAATCTGAACACATACAGAAGAGTACAACATGTACCTTGACCATTCATCATCATGAACATGATCTCTTGAAAGTAAAGACTTATTGGATGTTAAATTTGACTATAATTTTTCTTTAATTTGTAAATACTAGTAAACATTAATGCACCCTTTTTATTCATATTTTATTCACATTACTACAGCAATCTTAAATAATAGTGTAGCTAATCATGTTTAGAATAAGCTCATTATAAAAAAAAAATGACTCATCTATTTTGTAGAAAAGTAAAATCTTTCATGATGTCGCCTGCATTCACACAGAAGCGTCATATAGGGATCACAAGTCGTCGCCTTGCCTTGTCGACGTAAGCGTCTTCCTCGTCGACTTCACAAAAATTTCTGTCACATTTCTCTCGGGTACCACATATCCCAGCCTTCTGCAATGTGGCATGGGACAGTATAGGGGACCATAAGGGAGTTTTGGATCACTCGAATGCCCACTTCCTGTTTGATTGAACTTAAAATATTTTTCACTTCTTTGAATTTCTGTCACATTTTTCCACATGAACCACATATCACAGGCTTCTATAATTTGGCATTGAGTATCAATATAAGAACCTAAACTGTGAAAGAGAGTTTTAGATCTCTTGATTGCCCAATTCCTGTTTTACAGAACTTAAAATATTTTTCACGTCTTGAAAATTTCTGTCACATTTTTTTCTCAGAGACCACATATCCAAGCCTTCTGAAATTTAGCACAGAATATCTGTATGTGGATTTATACCATGTTACATATTATTTTTATCCCTCGAATGCCCACTTCCTGTTACACAGAATTTAGAATATTGTTGGGATTTTTACGCAGGCGACACAGTTCCTACTTAGAAGACTTACTACTTAGTTTTTTAGATCAAGCCTGGCAGCAGGACCCATCCACCCCCTTTTTTAAAGCAATGATGGTCAGAATCAACATAAAATGTTCGGTGATAAAAAAATATATTACTCGTTAAATATTATTCAAATAATCAAATACCTTCTAAAGAATGAATGCATTTTCAATACATTGTTCCTATAATTCTCACGACAAAATAGTTTTTCCTATCCCTATAACTTTCTTGGCTCCAGTTTTTGGAAATTCTGCACATGCATTAAAGACTACTTCCTGTTCACCAGGAATAACCCTTCCATGACTTAAACATAATACTAGTATGAATTATTACGTTTACTCGGAGAATATTCCTGTCTTGTAACAGGACAATGCTTGCAGGAAAACTTAGAATCCCTATAGAATTTTTTTTTTCATTTTCCGTGTATGTTAAAAAAAGTAACAGGAATAATTTCAAATGTCCTGCAGGAATCCTGTTCGTTTATTTCGTGCAGGATTATAACTTATACTGTACAAAAATACATATTTTAGTAGTTCTTAAGTACCAGGATTTGCGACAATTATGTCTCCTCTATCTTTTAAGGGAAACATTGTCTTTGTCTTGGATGTCAGTTGTCCATCTGTGTGTTTTGTCTTAGCTGTAAGTTGTCCATCTGTTTGTATGCATCTGTCTGTCACAAAATGTTGTTGGTCCTACTTCTTTTATATCTTTTCGATTGTAACAAAATAATACACAATTTGAAAATGAAAAAAAAAATGTCTCAGAATACTTGACAGCTATGAAATTGTAAAAGGGTCATCAGAATAACAATATAAATGCCGAAAATGGTGGATGTCTGAAAATCGTGCGGGAAAGACTAAGCATATTACGACAATGTTAACGTGGTAAAAGCTCAAGTTATACATAAAAGTTTTATTGATATGTTTTCATTTCAGTATAAATGTAAAGGTAAAGAGACTAGGAGGAGCCTATGGCAGTAAGATTTCCAGGAACTTCATTGTCTCAGCTGGATGTGCTGTAGCTGCTCATATAATGAAAAGGTATTTAAGTATTATACAGTTATTTAATGGGTATTCAGGCAACAGACAATAATATTTGTCCCGAAGTACTGGGAACCACCAAAGTTTTCTATTGCCTGAGGCCAACGACCGAGGGCAATAGAACACCTTTGAGGTTCCCAGTACCAAGGGACAAATGGTATGGTCTGTTGCCTGCATACCCATTAAATAACTGTTTTATTACCTTATTCATATATTTTAAGATCAAACAAATGTATGAAAGGGAAATAAAATTTCTTGAAAACTATCTCAAAACAACTTTCTTGCTGTCAACTAATAGGTAACAAGATTCAATGTAACACATAAAGGACTTATCAAAGGTAACGGAAATGCATTTGGTGCCATTGCTTTTATTATTTTTTTTTTCACGGTGAATGTTATTTTTGTCATACATCTATTAATGACTAGGACATGGTATAAGAAGTTGCAGATTCCCTTAGAAAGTTCAGATTTTAGACACTGGACTTCACCGGGCAATAGACCTCATCGATCAATAGACTTCATCGGGCAATAGATCTGAGCGGTCAATAGACATCATTGGTCAATAGACTCCATCGGTCAGTAGACTTCACCGGTCAATAGACCTCATCGGGCAACAGACACCCAGGAATATGAAAATACCAAATTATAGACGAAAATACTTTATACTTCATAGAATGCACAAAATATATGTATAAGGTAATATATTATATTATAAATAATCTACAACAAGAAGTAACAATCAGAAAACATGCTGTGACTAGCCTCTGATATTAGATATATTTTTTTTATTATATTGGAGACTAATTATGATAGGAATGCACTAAGAACACCAAAGAACCAAACAAACATTTAAACAGCTAGTAATCCTGACTGGGTTAAACGAATGTCAGTTTTCGTTAAATGTTAACATATGTTAATCTTACTGGAAACAAGTGATATTGAAGGCCCCGGTCACGTGGTATTTTTGTTCTATCTGGCTTTGGGCGCCCCGTCCATGTATAGTATAAACACAGCCACACACATGGAATTTCCCGGGTTTCGGATGTAGGTCGTCCAAAATTAGCAAAGAAAAAAATAAATAAAAATAAAATTAAAAATACTGCAAATTTTTCGTTTTGAGAGCCTCGCCCTTCTGGACTTAACACGGAAAAGGGGGGGGGGGTCATCCCATAAAATGTTGTTGAAGCTCTCTATAGTACTTGATTCACAACACAAATAGTCCTATGTAGGGGTTTAAGGTGTTGCGTTTTTACTTACGTGTTACAACTGGGAAATATCACACAGCCCGTCTTTAATTTGATATGTGTTGCTCTGTGAAAAAAAAATGCCAAGATTTGCTACTGGTTCAGAGGACTCTTGAAATGTTTTATTGAAGTTTTTTTGTTTCGTCTTGTTTTGTTTTTTGTTTTTGTATTTATACCCCCGCCGTAAAAGGTGAGGGTATATAGGACTCCTCTTGTTTGTCCGTCCGTCCATCCGTTCGTCACACTTTCGTTTCCGGATGATAACTTCAGTTTGCTTTGAAGGAAAGTTTTAATATTTTGGGATTATGTTTTTATTCATAAAATACAGGTCAAATTCGATTTTGACTGTGATAGGATTTTCCGTTCCTGAGTTATTGCCCTTCATTTAGGCAAAATCTGTAAATTTTATGGTTTCCGGATGATAACTTGAAGATGGGGCGAATATATGGGTTTTATTGATTTGTTAATTAGTAATAAATGAATTGACTACATAGAATAGTAAACCACAGCCAGAGGTACATCCATAAACACACAATGTATTTAAAAAATAAATCCATATGTAAAAGTGTTCTCTATCAGTGTTCTGAGATTTCGTAAAAAAACTGTCCTGTGTATATCTTATGTTAACTTCCGGGGTGCACGAAAGGATAAAAATGAAGGCAATACTCTTTATTTTACTAAGTAAAAGGTAATTAAGCCCTTATTAACCTCAGTCACATTAATTTACTATTAAGATTTCAACATTTTCAACATTTGATTGACTTTTTGTGAAACCTACTCCACTTGAAAATGTTTTTTTAATTGACACACAGCAAAATTACCCTAAATATTTCTGGAAGCTAGCTAGTTTGATTTTGTTTTGTGATACATGAATATAACAAAATTTCCAAATGCAAAACCAAGTTTTCAGACTTTTGTCCCTTTTCGGGCGAGTGAGTGAGATATTGGTTTTTAATTTTGAAATCGAAGATTCTTTAGGCATGTTAAAAAAGCTAGGATAATGGAGTAATTTTTTTTTATTCGAACCCCACAAATTTGAGGTTATATTATACAGTTATTTAATGCATATGAGGGCAATGGACTAGAATATTTTGCCCAAGGTGTCAGAAATCCCCATGTGTTCTATTGCCCGAGGCCAACGGCCGAGGGCAATGGAAAACTAGGGATTTCCGACACCGAGGGCAAAATTTTCTAGTCTATTGCCCAAATATGCATTATATAACTGTTTTATTACCTTATAAAATTATTTTAGCAAAAGCATATCTCATGTAAACAAAAAGAAGTTGTTTTCATGTCTAATCAAATTTCAATCATAACTGGGCAGAGAGAAATTGTTTTCACGACGAATTAATTTTTATTCAAAACTGGGCAAAGAGAAGTTGTTTTCATGACAAATCAAATTCTATTCAAAACTTGTCAAAGTTTTACTTTATATGTATTCATGAAATGCATTTAAATTTCTCAGTTCTAATGATTTATAAACATAAATTTTTAACTGGTGAAATCAAACTTTGGTCCAATTTACAAGAAATGAAACTTTAAAGCGAATATGGATTAACATGGAAATTAATTGTTAAAAACAATCTATCCTTGTTATCCAGAATATTGCGGGCAATAGTTTTTGTAAAATTTCCCGGGGCAATAGTTTTTGTAAAATTTCCCCGGGCAATAGATAACGACTTTTTGCCCGGGATTCACAAGAATTGATCCTCCCATAAGAAATCGGGGCATTTTTGAAGAAATAGCGAAAACTAATGCATTTCTTTTATAATGGGAAAATAATTCTATAAGGTAATAATATTGTATGGTGTTTTCATTGTCATTCTCATTGCCTTTGTTTTACTTTTTCATCGTTTGTTTATGTACAAAAACTGTGGTTACAGTCGATCAATCCTTCAGAAATTTCAAGACAATATTCCTTGACACATAAGGAAGACTCAGACCTTATTTGATTATTGTTGGTCTGGCTGTTTTTGATAAAGTGGGAAAAAGGGTCAAATTTAGTGTTTTAATAAATTTGACTGTAGAATATATTATTTATTTTATTTTGATGGGGTTTCTCCATTGTAAATCTGCGGAAATCTGAGGAAATTTCCATTTAGGAGTATGTTGATGGATATCATTATGTACCATTCATGAGTTAATGGACAAATTTCTAAAATTTGATGTTTTTTTAACTTTTAGTCTAATTTCGATACTTTGATGCGTTTTTTTGCAATTGATTCCTCCTGAAAAATTAACATAGCACTTAACAATCAGATTTTCTAAATCTGCTGGACAATTTTCTTTTTTTATTTTTACATTAACGAACCGTTGGTTAATTCTCTGTTTGTATTATCTGCATCCTGGTTATCATCTAGGTTACATTTGGAACATGGTTATAAATAAAAGTAATATGTTTGACTAGATTTTCACTAATAAATTCACTTCCAAATATTGAGTTGCTGGTATTGCTTCCATCACAGTTTTAGTAAGTTACATTTCTTGTTTTATTTGACAAACAAATGTTTTATTTTTCCTTAATACACAATTATATATTACACAGTCTGTAAGTGACCAAATACCGGTATAGTATAAACACTGTCGTTCAATTTGATTTTGGAGGAGAGCGTACTGACCATGTAAATATCATATCAGGTCACTGACAGATGTAATGTTTATATCCTACCAATAGTCCAGTAAACATATAAAATTGTGAAAACCACAGTTTACATCGATGGTGACGTAGTGTTATGGCTGCAACTGACTGTATATTTTTAAGTCGCCCTAAATTTAATATATGCCGACCGCACGTGACGTGTTTTGACCAATTAACGTTCCGGAAATTTTACTGGAGGTAGGATATAGACCATTTTCCTGAGCCCAATGATGACCAGGATCAGAATTATATGGATTTTATTTCGGGCGGTGAACCATGGTGAACTTCATCCATTTATTAATTTAATTTCCAAAATATTTGCACAGTTCAATGGAACAAGAAATTAAATTGGTATTCCTCATTTAAAATTTCAAAATTTTCCAGCTTTGTTTCACGCAACTTACAATATAACTGTTTTTCAGACCTGTAAGATTGAATTTGGACTTCCACGCACAGATGAAAATGCAAGGCAGAAGATTTGCATACAGGGCTGATTATGATGTAAGATACAACATAAACTGTTTAGTCAGTATTAAATTAAGTGCAAACAGGTTAACAATTTTTAAATATTTCAAACATCACATGACAAGTTTGTATGCTTATGTTTTGACCATTTAAGGAATGGACAATTACTACTTTTTTGCCTGTTATCCCCATTGTCTGTTTTTTCTGCCTATCACCAGGGAACTCCTTCAAAACTATGGTACAATTCCATAGAGACCTCAAAGATATGTTCATTGTCTAGTTTTGCATCTTATACTTGAAAGTTTTACTTGACTGATTTTAGAAAGGTTCACCTTTCACAAATATATTCCATTTGTTAATTAGGGCACACAGTAAACACTCCGTCATCCATGCTCCGTCTTATCCATCGCCTCATCTGTAACAAAGTTTTGTCTGGAATGCAAATACTGTCTCATTATGTTCACTTTACACAATATGATGTGCATTCTTCCGTATATGATTCAAACTTTTATGATGTGCATTTGTTATTTTATGATGTGCATTCGTAATTATATGATGCGCATTTAACATTATATGATGTCCATTTAACATTATGTGATGTGCATTTTACAATATATGTTGTCCATTTTATATTATGTAATGGTGGGGTAATGTGCATTCAAAATTAACATTATATGGTGTGCATTCGACATCAATATTGTATGATATGCAACCAACCTTATATCATGTTGAAACACTAATATGTGATGTGCTCTCAATTTTATATGATGTGCAACCATCATTATACAATTTGTTTTAACATTATGTGATATGCATTCATTATCATCATAATATGATGTCGATTGAATATAATTTTTAATGTCAGTTTAACATTATATGATGAGCATTGAACATTAAATGATTTGGTGTTTTACACTTCCTTATATCTAGTAGTATCGTCTTTATAAACAACAAAATACCAAAGTTAATTTTTATGTTAAACTGCAAGCCTTATTCCAAACACTGCTTCAGGATATGTTTACTTTATCTACTTCTGGTCCTAATACTTTTAATTATTATTTATTATACAAGATTCACTGAACCAAAATATCTCAGCTGTCAATTCTGTTAATCCAAAATCCCTTCAGAACTGCATTCCATGCCAACGTTTAGTATAAAATGTTTACCTATTAATTCTTATATTGATTTGACTGAATTTAAAGGTTTTTCCAGCCCATAGACTATCTCATTCTTTAATTTTGTATACTAATCCACAATTGCAAAACTAATTCCCACTAAGCTTTTTCTTTTATTTATATTTTTTCTTCGCTTCTGGTTTTGTAAGCTTACTTGAATTATGTGGTGTCGTATGTCCAGATATGTAAATATAGAATCCACAACCGCATCGAGTGATAAACGACATGTCTACACTAGAGATAGTTAAATTTTCAAATTTTTAAATGCGAGGCTTGCCGAGCGTTTCAAATATTTGAAAATTTAACTATCGAGAGTGTACAAATGTCGTTTCTCACAAGATACGGTTGTGGAATTTATTTCTCTAATGATTTCAAGGTGATGTTGGACAAAAACCTGAACCCCATTTTCTGATGATCCGAAATAAATGTGTTCTTTGAACGTGATGTCTTCAGGCATGGTCGCCTTTTTCATGACGTCACAATGGTATAGTTGGAAAACGGAAAACATATTTGACGTCACAATTGAATTTTATCCAATTACTTGCCGAGAACAACATTCTCTCTAGAGAGGAGAAACACATTTCTGAAACTGTTCAGGAAACGTGAAAGAGGACAGAAATTAGAGAAAAATTCCTATGTTATGGAATTTTTATTCAATCAGAATGAATACACTGCCGGAATGAAACCACTATTACATTACTATTGGGCTTTGTCATTCTTTACAAATATAGGAGTCTTCAACATATAATGGTATAGATGACACTTGCGTTCCATGTAACACTCGTACATTTTATATCTTTTTCATTAACAGGAAAAAATCTTCAAATAGTATTTTGATAATTTTAGGTTATTTCTTTTATCATTATACCATAATGCTAATTTATAGGTCGTAGGTTTCTAAAAAGATGACAAAGACATACGCATTAGCAAATTATATAGCGCCCGAATATAGTGATCATACACCCGCATTAGCAAATTATATACCGCCCGTATGTGATCATAGTGTACACACATTTTGGCTACAACTCCTCCTAGATCACTTGGTGAAATTCAATGAAACTTTCATATAGTGTTCAATACATATTGCCATTGTACACCATCTATCTAAACTTTGATTTGATGTTATTTTATAATTGTGTTGATAATTTTTATTTTTCTGGAATCAAATTTGGGAGCGGGGTTATATATTAGTGAGCTCTGTTCACTGTTTTTCTAGTTATTTTTGCATCACTTTGCAGATTGGATGTAATAATGATGGAAAGTTAAATGGAATAAAGGTTACACTGTATGGAGAAATGGGGTGTCTACCAAATGACAACTCCGTTAGTGTAGTATTTGAATGGCTTGACAATGGTAACTTTATTTGCTACATTATTTCATTATCCTAGCATAATAGTAATAGATACAAATATTTATGTATTCTGTTTTGTATATAAAAAATAAATGTTAATTTTTCATTGAAAAATGTAAGGAATATATTGTATCTTCCTGTCTGAGGTTCTGCAAGAAATCTTCAAAGAAGTTATTGGGTTTTTTTTAGTTATTGTGATTGTTAGACATTTTGATTTATATTCTAAAATTGTTTGAGATTAAGTCGTTATTTATGTTTGTCTCTTGTTTTAATTATTGTTTTTCTGGTGCAGTTTGCTTGTGGATTGTGGCATGTGATTGTAGTTCCTGGCCATTGTAGGTGTTTGCTGTTTTCCTGTTTTTGTAATTAAATTGCAAAATGTTCATAAGTTGGTTGATCAATAATATGAGAGTAATTGTCTTAATTGTCAGTTTGAAATAATGGTTTAAAAATATGTTGCATTATAACCAAAAGATTCCTGGTGAGCCTTTAGTATAATTTCTCTGGGTGTTTCATATTAAAACAGAAAATGATTATCAAATCTATATTGGATTCATTTCTACTTAGATTTTCCTAGAATCGTTATTTTGTTATTTGTTGTTATTTCATGAACAGTTTCTCCCAGTAATATTACCTTAGCTGTCAAGGAGATGAGATGGGTTTACTACTCTGTCAGTCGATTAACCACACATTATCTTGATTCATTTTCTTTTCAACATCATATCAAAGCCACTATATTTATGGTAATGATGCCTCAGTATGACACAAAGGGCCATATAAGGTGGTACTAAGAATGGCTGGAAGGAGATTTACATTTGGTCCAGTTTAGAAATACATATGAAGATATTCTGGTGAACTGTGAATAGATTTAAACTAAACATGGCGTGATAAAATCGTGACCAAGCTTTGCTGTAAATTTGATGGTTTTAAAAAGTAGAAGATGATTCAACATTGAAACGTATGGAAAAGCATTAAAAATCTTCTGCATTTTCTGTTCTTAAATTTCCTTGGCAAATGCAACGGGCCCAGGTGTGTATCTTACAGCCTTGCAGGAGCCTCTAGTGCATATTGTTGCAATTGCCACCAGAGGTAGGGGGTCATAGTTCAACATTGAACCCTTTGTGAAATGCATAAAACTCTTCTTTCCTTGAAGGAACTTAGCCAATTTGTAAATAATGTGTCCAAGAAGGTCTGCAGTCAATCTAAGATGGCAGGAAGATAGGGCTATGATTGAACATTGAACTCTATGTGAAATACATTCAAAGATCTCATTCCAGCCTTTTCATTCAAAGATCTCTTCTTTGTGTAATCAACCTATCACAATTTTTCATCACGAGATCTGAAACTTTGCAGGGCGTAACTTTAGTACATTGAACATGTGGACCTCTTATTTTGGTAGAATTTTATCATTTTGGGGGGGGGGGGATTTTACAGATCGTTGAACCGACAGTATTTTATGTGCAGGGTACACAGCTTATGTAATAATTTCCTCTCACAACTCAGTGACTTTGCAGGGTATTTCTATATATATTTAGCATGTGCGCCTCATATTTTGGTGGCATTTTATATTTTTTTGCTCCAGATTTTAAAGATAGTTGAATTTCGACATTTTTGGACAATTATCAGGGTACTCATTTTGAGAAAAATCACCTCCTCTCGCAGTTTTTCACCAAGATCTCTGAAACTTTGCAGTTTCAAACTCTGTATACATTGAGCATGTGCACCTCATACTTTAGTAGAATTATATAATTTAATACGATAAAAAAAACAAAAATTGTCATCGCTATCTTTGTGTTTGACGGTGTTGTCTGTAGAAACTTTTGGTGTTGGTCAATAACTTAAGTTCAAGATGATCAATCCCCTTATGAAATTTTAACACAATGTTCCATGGCAAAAAAGGAAGGTTGTGGGTCGATTTGGTCATTGTTGCCCTTCTCGTTTTAAAAAAAGGGCCTTAAACCCCAGTTAAAGGGCAAAATTAGATATTTTTTTTTCATATTTGGCTGTGGAATTGTTATTATTTATCGAATTGTGATGGAGTTCCTTTCATTGTGCTCCTGAAAGAAATTTCCAATCAGTTGAATGCCAATGGATATCACGTTGCATGTACCGTTCATGAGTTAAATGGGCACAAAAGGGGCAAACTCAAAATTTTTATTTTTACCATTTCTGGTTCGATTTTGAGGCAATTTTTTTAATGGATTTCTTATGAAAAATAAACATAGGGCGTATCTATTAAGTTTTTGATACCTTTTTTTCAGAGCTATAAGGGGTCAAAAGTGGCCAAGATTGTAAATGCGCACATAAACTAAAAATCTTTATTTTCCATCGGATTTTGATGGGATTTTTTTTCTTTGCATTTCTCTTGTTGTAAGCCTTCAGTAGTTTGCCAACAGATTTTTCGTAGCTCTTATGGTTTCCAAGCTATAAAGGTTCAAAGGGAAATTGCAATTTTCAACATATGTCCAATTTTTTTACTCGGATTCCGATAGGATTGTTTCATTGAATTCCTCTTGTTGTAAGGTTATGGTAGTATGTCAACAAATTTGGTGTATATCA
Organism: Modiolus philippinarum; assembly: GCA_002080025.1. Lineage (NCBI taxonomy): Eukaryota > Metazoa > Mollusca > Bivalvia > Mytilida > Modiolidae > Modiolus > Modiolus philippinarum. The sequence continues at coordinate 102,802 of MJUU01007248.1, forward strand.
TGATTTCTGAACTACAAGGTGTCAAACGGGCCGAAATTGCCATTTGTGTAAATTTGTAAGTGTGTTATTTTAATCGGATTTCGATGGGATTTTTTTCTTTGGATTCTTCTTGATGTAAGCTGTCAGTAGTATGACAATAGGTTTAGCGTAAATCTTACAGTGTCCGAGCTTTCAGTGATCAAACGGGTTAATTTTTAACATTCCTTAGTTTGTGTCCAACTAATTACTTTTTCAAGCTCCTCATAGTGTCCATCTATTTACTGAGTCACACTCTTTACTGTGTCAACATTCACTTTAAAATTACACTTGTTCAATTTTAGTTATCGACATGCTGCGGTCGTATCATGCTGCGCTTGGCGTAGCCCTTTATTTCTATGATAGTTAAACTTAGCAATTTTCCTAAAGTATTGATCTGTTTTCAGGGTACATTTTGTGTTATAAACTCCTCTCACAGCTTTTACCCAATAGGTCTGAAACTTCACAGAGTGTTTCTATATACAATGAATATGTGCACCTCCTATTCTGGTTGCGTTTTATAATTTTTTTCTCCTTATTTGAAGGTTTGTTGAACTTAATCATTTTTGGACAATATTCTATAGGCAGGTTACCCTTATCGAAAAATGCAATGGACGCTCAACCATTTTTTTCAGTTGAGGCTCAACTGAGATCGGTTGAAAAAATCGCATGCAAATTAGTTGAGGCTCAACCACATTTTCCTCAAGTAATGCTCAACTAGCCCTCAAGTCACTGCTCAAATAGCCCTCAAGTCACTGCTCAACTAGCCCTCAAGTCACTGCTCAACTAGCCCTCAAGTCACTGCTCAACTAGCCCTCAAGTCACTGCTCAACTAGCCCTCAAGTAATGCTCAACTGGTCCTCAAGTAATTCTCAACTAGTCATCAAGTATAATTCTCAACTAGTCCTCAAGTAATGCTCAACTAGTCCTCAAGTAAGCTCAACTCTCCTCAAGTGAGCTCAAGTGTTCCAGTCAACTTAAGGCAATGTAGATGCATACATGTAGCTGACCTAAATGACTCATCTACACAACAATTTGTACACATAACATTCTGTGTACGAAGAAATGCTACAACAGCCTAAAATCTCAATCTTGTATAAAGAATTATTTTAGAGATACAATAAAGCTAAAATATCTATGACAAAACATCCTGATTACAAAAATGTATGGCAACTTTGACTGCAGCAACTGAATATTAAATATCTTATGCTAAACCTTCAATTTAATTCAACATATAAATTTAAGTCATACAATATGAGATATACAAATAATTATGCAGACTAAAAAGCCACATACATGTACATTTGTATGCAAACAATAACAGATATAGAAGAAATTTATTTGTTTCCCTCTTTCTTTCAAGGACTCAAGAGTGACCTAGCTAATTAAATTCACAATGAAGTTATAGATGTTTGCATGAAAAATTTGCTATTAGGTCATGAAATACTACTTACAGACATGTAAAAAGCTATATCTAAACCATGACTATGACTTATTCCAAGAATTATTTGTGAATTACTTGGTTTAATTCTTCCTCTGTTAATTTTCACACACTATCCGGCTTCCCTACATTTTCAAATTTAAACTGACAGGAAATAGAAATTAGTCATGCTCAGATGCTTAACCATGTCAGTGAACTTTTTAGTTCCTCAAGTAAGCTCAAGTTTTGGAATTATGCTCAAGCAAGCTCAAGTTGTGAAAATGGTAAAGTCCAATCCTCAAGTAAGCTCAAGTTGTTGAAAGGGTCATTTCAGATTCCTTAAGTTTGCTCAAGTTAACTCATGTTTGCTCAACTGGTGGAATTTAGTTGAGATATAATGCTCAACTGTGATTCTCAACCAAAAGTTGAGCTCCAGTTGAGGCAGAACTGGGCATCAGTTGAGGCTCAACTCTACATTTTCATATGGGTACCCATTTAGTGTAATTAACTCCTTTCACAATTTTTTTTATCAAGAGGTCTGAAACTGGGCACAAATATTCTTTATACATTGAACATGTGCACCGCCTACTTTTGTAGTAATTTTGAAATAATTTGTGTATTGTACAGGCACTTGAACTCAAACATGCTCTAGCAGGTGGTATTAATAGTCCCAGAAAGGATAATTCTAGTTTGCTAACCTTTAAAGTGTCTATATATATTGTTTATTTTCAGCTTACTACTGTCCTAACTGGGATATGATTCCAAAAGCAGTCAAGACAAATAAGCCTCTTAATACATTTTGTCGTGCACCAGGTAAATTGTGATTCTTATGGTTCAGAGTTTGTTCAAAAGTCAGAATTATTGTAAATGCACAACATTCAAGATGAAGCAGCTTATTAATTGATTTGAAATAGCAGAGCAGATCATTTGATTTATGTCAACTTTGGATATATATAGGTTACCTTGGAACATATCCATGTAATTTTATGTTGTAAGATTAAGATGTATGGCTTGTACGTATATGTTATCGGCTCGTGACAGCTATGTATCGTAATATATCATCCCGTAAGCCAGAATATGACTGAAGCACAGGGGCGAGTAAGCGTAGCTAACGAGTCCAATGCTTCATATTTTGGCGAGCGGGATGATATTTACAATACCTCAGCTGTCAAAAGCCCGATAACTTGTTTATCATCCTTTATTTTGTATTTTAGTTGTGATTATTGAACTGAGGTTTCAAAATCTCTCAAAGTTGCGTGGGAAATTTGACATACAAGTCATTCCCACCTTTAAAGGCATTTTTCAGCTACAAAAATATGCTTTGAATTTTTTTTTATATTATTTTATCATCAGATGTTTTGTAACCTGATAAATATTGTCCGAACTGATCGATATAAAGTCGATTTTGAATGTTGCAACAACATTTGGTTGTTTCGTTATTCTATCGTTGCTTTGATGTGAAATTATGGAAGCTCTGCAGAATATATCAGTGACCTAGTTTCTGTAGTTTTTCTGACGTCTAGTATATCTATTTATGAAATTATGACTCACTTTTGAATACCTAGTCGGAAAGAGAAAATGTTATAAATGTTCACTTTTAGCCTGATTTCGTGTGAACACTTGGAAAAAAAATATTACCTCTTAAACGTCGGGAGAATTGCTTGATATATCCAGGTCAACTTCTGATATATCCGGGTCAATCAAATACGGGTTTTATGGAAGTACTCTGCAGGCTGATATTACCATAGGGAAGGGTGATAAATATATGTATCTGCAACTTATCAATGAATAGTTTGACTCATTGTATGGATCCGAAACATGCCACTTTTTGTAAGTAATGGGCAGAATTTCAAATTATTGACCAACTCTTAATTTCAACCTTATGGATAGTCAAAAAATGTCTGTTAAAATAATTGGAATTCTTCAACACCATACATTTGAAATTAAACTTGAGTCTAGCGACAATGGGACAAGATTTCGGCAGTTTAATCAACAAAACACTTATAAATATATACTATTTGCATGTCAGAAGCTGTGATAATGTGAAGCTAAATCTGAACAGATTTCCTGCCCATTGTCGCTTGGATGACTTGATTATAAATGATAATTTTGAAGTATTGGCATATGTTAATGTAAATTTTCCATTAAAGTTCATGTATTAGACATTTTTTTTGGAGTCAATATCATTTTTAATAGAAGCATACCTGTGATAAGTCAGGATGCCAATGCAGGAGATTTAGGGGTCAAATAATGAAATTTTTTACGGGTGGTTGTTACTCTTCGATGGTTATAAATACTAGTATGTTAAAATGAGTACAAAATAGGTAACAGATCCAACATGTACATATTTGTGATGATTCACATGGCCTAATACCAGTCAATTATTTATAACAGGCAATTCTAATTCTCAAGGGAGAGAAAATATATAGGCTTATGCCTGCTATCAAATCTTATAGAAACTGAATTGATTTAAGTGTTTGATGATGATTATCATGAGCATAGTCTAATAATAGTTCTATGATTTCTAATTTCTAAATTACAATTGCATATATAACATGCTGTATGTCAAGTACATTTACTAGTACATAATTTTTGACACCATTTGAGAGTGTCATCATATAATACAAATCAGTAAAAAATTTCACTTCTAATTATATGAATAATTCATAAATGAGATTTAAACGAGACTGAAACCTTAGGAGAATACATCCTTTACTTGATAATCTTCATTTTGATGACCATTTGGCAATCTTCTTATAGGGGGGGGGGGTCAAGGCAAAACTGACAAGAAATGTTTTTTTGAAAGGAGGTGTAGTATTATGAAAAGAATATATAAAGGAATTTATTAAAATACTGTAAGAGTTAGAATATGATAGTAGGGCAGTTGGCAGATCTTTGATGGTACTACGAAGTCCAGTAGGAAGTTTTTTTTCTATGACCTACATTTCATTCTTGAGTCTTTTAAGTTTTTCTGTTTAAGTCAATTTCTAGCTAGTGCCAGTACCAAGCCAGGCTGTCCTGAGTTCCTATCGTTGTTTACTTTTGGTTTGTCTTATGTTTTTTCTTTTGCAGTTCTTGTGGCATGTGACTGTGTTTTTGAAGGGTTTCCTTTTTAACTTTTAAATTTATTTATGCATCAGCAACTGTAGTTGTGATATTTTTGTGATCGTCCATAACGCTGAAAATATTTACCGAAAAATCATTTATAATATTTCAAACAATCATCTGTAAACAGTTTTTCTTGATTCCATCACTTTTCAGTGACAGAGAACTAATTTTATGACTCAGGTTATTTATTGGCGGGACATCCCTGTCTTAAATACGCATTCTCTATTTTTTTTTAAGTTTACACTAAGAAGTTCTTTAACAAAAGAATTATAAGATAGGATTTAATTACATGAATACTTTCTGGAGTTGTTTGTCCATGTTTTATCTGTCCAATTGCAAAACATCTCCAACTGTTAATCATTATGTTTTTTGTGACCCAAGATCCAGGGATTGAGGGCATATTGTTTTTGCCTTGTTTGCTTGAGTATGTGTCTGTAGGTCCAAAACTTTAACCTTGGATTTAATTTTTGAACTATCAAAAATGGACTTATTATAATTGGCAAGTGTAATGGTCTAGGCAAGAGGAACATAAAATTGCGGAAAAAAATTAGGTCAGGTCAAAGGTTAAGGTCACAGAGGTCAAAATTCAAGTTTTAGATTCAGTTTTCATATGTTTTATATGTAAAGAGAGATAACTCGAACAAAAATTAAGAATTATTGTTCAAATGTATTAAACTAATAAAAGAGGTGCTGGTTGAATATGTAGAGTTTCACAAACTTGTTTTTACTATATTTATACTTAGGATCAACAGCAGCAATATTTATAATAGAATCCATGATGGAACATGTAGCTAAAGAACTAAATATGGATCCTACGGCATTAAGAATATTAAATCTCTATAACCAAGGACAGGTAAATAACATTTTTTTTTATTGAGTTCAATTATCATTTCAATTATGTTTGGATATGCGTTTAGAGTAGTTTTTGATACTCCTGACTGGGTATTGCTAAATGGTCAATTTGTGAAGAATTGAGAAAATTACCGATGATAGACGACTTTTTTTCAATCCAAAGTTATAGCATTTTTTCTGTATCCGATTTGTTATATACTGTGTTAAAAATAATACTTTCGATGATAACTTATTTTTAATCAGGGGAGGTAACTCCAGAAAGTAAAAAAGGGTCAATTGAGATATAAGTCGAATTTGGCAGAAAAGTTTACCAAGAAATTTATTCACAAGTCTATGTATCATTAAAATTTCGACTTAAAATAATGTGTAGAAAATAGACTTCCTGTGATTACCAAATAAATATTTTTACCTGCTTCACCAAGAGTGACTGCAGGTCTAGGCGCCGCTAGACTCCGTCCGTCCGTCACGTTTTGGGGGTACCAAGTTTGTGTAATCTGAAACTAAGACACCTTTAACCCGATGCTTCTTAACTTTGCACAGTTGTTTTTGACACATAGAACATGTGCACCTCCTCTTTTGGTGGGATTTGAATAAAAATTGTTGAATTTATCCATTGTTGAACGTAATCATTTTTTCATCAAATTTAACATTACGGTACTGAGTTTGTGTAATATGAAACTCTGACACCTTATACCTGATGCTTTTGAAACTTTGCGCAGTTGTTCTTGAAACATTGGAGATGTGCACTTCCCGTTTTGGTGAGATTTAAAAAAAAATTGACTCGTTGAACTTAGTCATTTTTCGTCAAATTTTAACATTACGGTACTGAGTTTAGGTAATCTGAAATTTATACACCTTATACCTGATGCATTTGAAACTTTGCACAGTTGTTTTGGACACATTGAAAATGTTCACCTCCCCTTTTGGTGAGATTTGAATAAAAATTGTTGAATTTATTCATTGTTGAACTTAGTCATTTTTTGAAACTTTGCACAGTTGTTCTGAACACATTGAAGATGTGCACCTCCCCTTTTAGACAAATTTAAATATAAAATATCGAATTTATGCATTGTTGAACTTAGTCATTTTTTCGGCATATTTTAACATTACAGTGCCTGGTTTGTGTAATCTGAAACATTCACATTTCTGACCAAATACATCTGAAAGTTTACACTGTTGTTTGAACACATTGATGATGTGAACCTCCCTTTTAGGCCAGTTTTGATTAAAAAATGTCAAATTTATCCATTATTGAACTTTTACTTTATTTAATCATATTCATCATGGTACTCAGTTTTTGTCCAGAGACGTTGCAGAGCACTCATCATGGGCAGCTATTCTTGAATGTTTGCACTGCTTTCACATATTTTCTCATAAAGATTCAAAATATGTGTTTATTTGAAAATCAGGTATGATTTTCACTTTTGCTGAAGTGATATAGACTACTTTCTTATTTTTTTAAAAATTTTATGCTTTGATCAACTTTGTACATTTAATTTTGTTTTTTCTTTTTTTTTGTCTATTATTCTTTTTTGTCTATTACAGTAATAGAGTTGAACTTAATATAATCTCAATTATAACTTGCATTTGAAGAATGTTTTGGTAATAAAGTAAATGAATACTTGTTTGAATTGGCAAACCTAAATACATGAGATTTTATTATGTGAAAAAAAACACTTTCTTTGCTGAACATGAGTGAAGGTGACGCAGGTTCAGACATGTAATTGGTCTTGTTTGTTTGAAAATTAACTAAAAATTGGATAAACTGTATACTTTAAAATAACTAATAACTAATAACTATATATAAGAGTTGAAAACAATTTATATTCAATTTATATTCAAGACCTGTCGAGACATTTTTGGCAGCTGGAACGCTGAACAACAGAAAACATAGACAATGGCTGAAAACTATAATAACATGTCAAAATCTGCTAGGGGGCTACACAGGAAAACACAAACAAGACAAAAGACAAACGTAAACACCGATAGGAAGTCCGGACTGTCGGACTTGGTACCGGCACTAGAAAAAGCCAACGCTATGGTTAAACCGGTTTATGGGTATCCAAACCTCCCCTTATCATTCCCGTTTCCCTATAGTATAATAAACATACGAGTAAAACCCAATACAGGTAGACTACTAACTCCATGACCACAATCTTGAAAGGAGCTAATTTGACAATTCGTAAGAAAAATCAAAATCAAAACTTCCCGAAGGATTTGGTCAAGAATCATCATATAATTCAGTAGACATCGGCAGTTTCAGTGAGAGGCCAGTATCTATGTTAAATTCTCAGGTAACTAGATCTCAAAGCTAATTCAACGGATGCAAGCGGAGTATCTTGTCAATATCAAGTATCATTATAAATGCTTTTTTTCACACACAAACAACAATAGTAGAATACCAAAGGAAAAAAGCACAAGATTACATAATTCAAAGTTCAGAGAAGGGCAAAAAAAGACAGAGGACTAAAGACAATGCACAGAGGACTAAAGACAATGCACACCCACAAAACTCGTGAAAACCACATATACAACACACTCACAGTGTTAACTCAAACAAAAACATATTGACAACAGGTGCTCCAGAAGGGTAAGCCTGTCCTGCCCTGAATATAACATATTTAAAACCCTGCTTTTGAAAAAAAGGCTTGGTATGTAGTGTTTATTGTGTCTTTTTATATGTAAGTCTGTCTGTCTCTCCTTTCGCCTGACCTTTAGGTTTGAAACTACCAATTCATTTCTTGAATATTTTCAACAATTTGGAATTTTGAAACCATCTGGACAATTTATCTTAAGTTTAACCTCTCAAAGACCATACATGTCGTGAAGGCACATACTTGCTCTACATTATATCAAAATTTCTTTATACATTTAAAGCCTTCTAAGAGATTCCCGGTGTGTTTGGGGAAGGCCATCTATAAATACATGCTATGACATAGCTAAAATTGCGCAAAAATAGTCATCGGGAATTCCATTCCTTTAAGACAATAGACAATAGATATTTTATCATTGCTCAAACACATTTACATTAAATTGTTATGGTATTACAATTCAACAGCTACAACACAGAAAATATAAGATAGTGTTGACCATGACATTACGATGGGATGTCAGTTAATGATTTTCACCATAATAAAAAATAGTAATAATAATCAAATATAGTTTCAGAAAATTACAATTTTGAATTAAATTATGCCAAGCAAGCTTTAGTTTTTCCTTAACTTGTAACATTCATTTAGACAAAGTCGTTCAATTTATATTAGTGAGCTTTACTCACAGTGTTTCTAGTTTAGCTCTTCTGACCTGAAGTATCAATCATTTTTCGTCCTTCCTCCTGTCCTTTTTACAATTTGATCTTCTTTTCTGAAACCGCTGAAGCAAACTCAGTCAAACTTTACAGGAATGATATATTAAAGTTCCTTTACAAAAATTAATTATCTGATCTAAACAAAGTTTATCCGATCCTTTTGGATAATCATCATTTTCCTCATCTGCTTGGAAACTATTATAATGAATGAAGGTCCTTTATAAAAATTTTTCATCTTATTTGGATCCAAAGAAAAACATGGCTGCAGATTTAAACATCATATTTTGATTATCTCCTATGAAACCGCTGAAGCAAATTCAACCAAAACTTAACAAAAATTGCTCATTTCACATTGACTCGACAGAAAGCATTGGTGAACATCGGACAGAAAGGGAAACACTTAATCTTTTACCCCCAACTTAACGAATGAAGGGTATATTGGAGTACACTCGTCCGTCTGTCTGTCCATTCAGTCATTTGTCATTCCGTCCGAAAATTCATTACAAATTTCTCAACTCTGCCAAAAGGAATTGATTTTAAATGCGGTTTGCTGCATTTTAGCTCCGGCCTGAACGGTCATGTGAGCGTTTGCCATGATCTGCGTCCGTCATATGTCATATGTCAGTCCGTCAGCAATTTAATAATCTTCTCCTCTGAAACTGCGTGGCAAATACTAACAACACCTGGCCTGAATCATCACCGGGATTTGCACTTTCAAGTTTTTATTTATCAGTCCGTAATACAAACAACATGGCGGTTGTTACTAGAAATATAACAAAGTAGAAAATAGCTGTCTTTTGTAATAATACGAAAAGCGTTAAAGATATAAAAAATCTGAAATCTGATTTGGTTAAAATGATCATGATTGCAAGATCTACTTACCCTTGCAGTTTTAAGAAAAATCCGAAAACCTGTGTTGGAATTATTGCCCTTTTTCCGTAAAAATTTTCAAAATTTTTGTAATACTTTTCTTATACATTAAAAACAATACTATAAGTGATAGAGGCTATGTTATCACTACAAAAATGTTAAACATATAAAGATCGACCTATGCTGCAATTTTGAAGAAAATTGGAGAATTATAGTAGTTTCTTTTAGTGCTTTGAGTTATATTTCCAAAACTATTTGAGATGTAGGTTAAGTCTGAATAGCACAAATTTACAGGTTATCAAGAAGTACAGTTTCTAGATACTCCACCATGTTGGCATCTAATCCAAGATGACTGCGATTTGGGAACATAGTTTAACATAGGACCCTAAGGGAAAATGTTGCAAATAGGTTATTCTTGAAAACTATTTCATTCATAAAGTAAATATCAACTAGGCATAATAACATGATGGTCATCAAGCAAATGTATGATTTTAGTACCGATTACAAATCCAAGATGGTCGAGACTGCGGGTCTTTGGTTCACATTGGACCCTATTGGGAAATGTTGTAAATTGTAAAATCTTGAAAACTGTCTGATACATCAATGTTATATTTACTGGATATGCTAATATGATTGTCTGATGTCATTGAACAAATGTATAGTTTTAGTACAGATCTTAGTGCAGGATTGACACATAGGGGTTATTCTTGCATCCGTCTGTCTGTCCGTCTGTATTTATCAAAAATTTTAAGCATTATCCGCATCTCCTTCTAAACCGCTTGGTACTGTCAACCAAACTTGCAGGAATGCGTCAGTATCTATTAGAGATGTAAACTATGCATTTTTTCTATTTTTGATTTTTCAAGATTTTAAGCTCTTTTTGGAATTTATCATTTTAGGTTTTTGAAGTCTTCAGGGTGTGTCTCCATTATATGCAACTCCTCCTAAACAGCTTTGTATTTTCCAACCAAACTTATAGGAATTGTTTAGTATATATTGCAGATGTGCACCATGTATTTTGTCTTGCATTATTTTTGTTTTTTTTCAATTTGTCATTTAGCTTATTCAATAAATGTGATAATATTGGAGTCTCAAGGGTATGCCTCCATTATCTACAACTCCTCCTGAACGGCTCTGTATTTGTCAACCAGAATTCAAGGAATGCTACTTTGTATATTGCAAATGTGCACCATGCATTTTGATTTTTTTAAATTTATTTTCTAATTTTCAAACCTTCACTGGACTTTGTTATTTTAGCTTTCTATAGTCCGTTATCGACAATCCCTGGTAAACCCCTTAGTACTTTTCAACAAAACTTGGAAGAATGCTTCAGTATAAATTGCATATGTGCACCTTGCATTTTTTTTCAGTTTGTTTTCAGAATTCGATGTTATCACTGGACTTGCACTTTACATTATTTAGTCTTCGGTTATGCTTGCATTATCAGCAACTTCTCATAAACGGCTCTGTATTTTTCTATCAAACTTGGAGGAATAATTAAGTATATAGTGCGGATGTGCACCATGGGCTTTGTAATAATATATCAAACACAGGAATACTTCAATATATATAGTGCCGGCGACACAAGTGTTCCGTGGAACACCCATGCCCTTTTTCTCAAAATGACAATTACATTTTGTAATTATTTTTATGCTTTGATAGACAACTCCAATAGGAGAAACCCTGAAATACTGTAACATCAATCAACTGGTGTCAGATTTTATGAAATCATCACAATTCACAGAAAGACAGACAGCAATTCAAGCTTTTAATCAGGTATGTACAGAGTTTTGATGGGTTCAAAAAAGTTCATATGTGTACATTATACAGGTACATTAAATACAAAGTAAATGTGTTAAGCTGTTCAACTGAGGCGAGTCTAAATATGGAGTAAAACGCTTGCCTCATTAAAGATTATGCTGAACAGGTTCTGAAGTGAGCATCTGGAACTATAAAAACTTTTATTATACCCCCCGCTTGAAAAGTGGGGGTATATAGTGATGGGGGTGTCCGTCCGTCCGTTACACATTGGGGTACCCATCTCTTATCCGCTACTCTTCCTGAACCACTGAATAGATTTTCATGAAACTTTAACACAGTCTTTGTGACATAATGTAGATGTGCACCTCCTATTTCAGAATTTGATTTGATTGATTTTTGGGGTTTCCCATAGCCAAACATGGACTTTACCATTACATTACATGTACACACTGGGGTATCCATCTCTTATCCGCTACTCCTCCTGAACCACTGAATAGATTTTCATGAAAGTTTAACACAGTCTTTGTGACATAATGTAGATGTGCATCTCTTATTTCAGAATTTGATTTGGTTGATTTTTTCGGTTTCCAGTAGCAAAACAAGGACTTAGCTATTTCAGTAAGTGAGAGCCGAACCGTCAGGCAAAGAACTAACAATCCATGGACAAAGGCAACAACGGAAACACTAAGAAACAAGGACACCGCTTGAGTAAGGGACAAAAAAGAAAAATGAAGACACACATACAGATGAACAACACATTAGAAGGGGGTACCCATCTCTTATCCGCTACTCCTCCTGAACCACTGAATAGATTTTCATGAAACTTTAACACAGTCTTTGTGACATAATGTAAATATGCACCTCCTATGTCAGAATTCGATTTGATCGAATTTGGGGTTTCCTGTTGCAAAACATGGACTTTGCCATTATATTATAAGGGGGTACCCATCTCTTATCCGCTACTCCTCCTGAACCACTAAACAGATTTTCATGAAACTTTAACACATTGTTTGTGACATAATGTAGATTCGCATCTTCTCTTTCAGAATTTAATGTAATTGATTATCAAATGGGGGAGCGGGGGTATATATCAGTGAGCTTTGCTGACAATTTTTCTAGTTTTTGTTTGTTTTTATACGACCTCAAAAAAATTGAGGTGATATAATGGTATGGCGCTGTCGTTGTTGTCCTTGACGTTTTCTGTAAACATTTTTGTTTTGGGTCAATAACTTAAATTCCAATCAATTGAATTTGAACAATCCTTATGAATTTTTAATGCAATGTTCTTTGGCAACGTGTGCAACGGATTTCGCATCACATTTACAGTTCATGAGATAAATAAGGCCCAAAAGGGGAGAAACTCAAAATTGGCGCAGTTTTTTTAATGGTTTGCTTATGAAAAATTAATATCCCACTTTACTATAAGAATTTTGATAGCTTGATTCCTTTGGGAGTTTGTTTAAATTCAGAGCTTTAAGGGACCAAGCAGAGCAAAAACTGCGAATGGGCAGATAAAAATTTCATTTTTCATCGGATTTCGATGGGATTTTTTTCTTTAGACTCCTCTTGATATAAACATTCACTCGTATGTGAACATATTTTTCATAGCTATTACGGTGTCCGACCTTTAAGGTGTCAAAAGGGCCAATATTGCTATTTATCGAAATATCTGATATCACAATTTTTCATCGGATTTTGATGGGATTTTTTTGTTCGAATATCTCTTGTTATAAGCTTTCGGTTTCATGTCAGCAGATTTTGCGTTTGTCTATCTTTTCTGTGCTTTGATTCTTTTGCTCATCTAGGTGTAAGCTGTCAGTGGTATGTCAACAGATTAAGCATAACTCTTAGTTCTGAGATTTCAGGGATCAAAAGGGCTAAAGTTTAGTTTCCCTACTTTGTGTGCAGCTAATAACTGTGTCAAGCTCCTTATTGTGTCCATCTAGATACTCTTTACAAGCTCGTAATTGTGTGCACTTTTAATTTAAATTCCACTTTTTTTAAATTTCAGTTGTGGACATGCTGCGATTTCATGATGCTACGCTCGACTTAGCCCTTTCTTTGTTTTATTGTTTTTTGGGGGTTGGGGGTTGAGGGCATGGGGGTTGCATTTGTTTTTTGTTCATTTTTCCCTTCACATAGGAAGCTCATAAGTAAGCTTTTTTTATATAAAACTCGTATTTTTTTAATTCATCCACAAAAGTTGAGCAGTCTTGAAAATTAATTCATTCACACCAATTTAATGGAAGTAATTTGATATTTCCAGGCAAATAGATGGAAAAAGAAAGGCTTGTCACTTGTTCCTATGAAGTTTGGCCTATCATATCAATCTGCTCACTACAATGCTATAGTAAACATATATGCTGGTGATGGTACTATCTCAGTAGCACATGGAGGTGTCGAAAGTGGAAATGGTATTAATACAAAGGTATTTTATATAGTGTCTAATAATTATATTAAACACTTTTTATATAAATTCACAAAAAAAAAATTGCAGCCTAGGTAAAGGCATGGCACGATCATTCCCAGCAACAGGAAGCCAAATTCATAGTATGCATTGTCTGTAATCTTAAAAGGATGTTTTAGCTGACCAATCATAATGAATCTTAAGCATCTTGCTTCTTTACACAGTGGGAAGATTACTTCGAATGTCAAGGTCTATAATTGGATTTCTTGTCCCGAACAGGTCTGCAGTAAATACATTCAAAGATGTTCTCCTCTGGTACTGTTGAGCAAATAGAATCAAAACTTGGCCACAATAGTCCTTATATGATCTCCTGAAAAAAGATGTTTTGGGGTCTGCTCTATAAACGCTTACCCATATTTGCATGAATTTATCAACTATTCAATTGAAATATTTCTTCTCAATAATTACTGCTGCACTCAAACGACTAAATAAATCAATAATGTGCAATTGATATTACACAGTCTACTTCCTCAATTTCAATGTAACAGTTGATAGCATCAATTTTAGCAGGCAATTTCACAGATTGATATGAATTAACTGTTTTGCCAAAATATGATCGGTTTACGACTTTTCTTTAAACTTTATCTGCCCAGTCCCAAAATCGATAATGTCTTAATATTCCCGTAATTATTTAGAGCCACAAAGTTATTAAGAATTTGCAGAATTTGATGCTTCAACAACAGATTTTTTTGGGGTTGTCATAATTTTTTGAAGTTACAAACAGTGTAATGTTTACAGTTTCTTTTTCATTTGTAACATCTCGTTCTTCAGTAAGCCTTATATCGTGTGACTTGTGCGGACAATCTCTGAACCAGTGATATTTTGAGTCAAAACATCTAAGAAGAGATATGCTACCATTAATAGTTGGGTTAAGTTTATGTTGTGTACTTCTTGGATCAAAATTTACGTTTGTTTAGTTGTGTGCACCAAATCTCCTTGAGCTACGTCCTCTTTTATAGCGATGTTCCTAAACATAGGCTGATTTTTCCTTTACAGTCACTTTTTGTTCCACCTGACATTTTGAAGCAAATCCTAATGAGGGCTGCTTTCGAGGTATCAAACTTAAGTCCAGTACATGCTAAATGTACTGCTAAAACCTAAATGTCCGTAGCTTGGCTTAGTTTTGCATTGTCAAGAAGTTTAAATGCCAGTGTTGTTTATGTTAGTACCATATCATATTTGTTACATTTGTTATACCGCTGTTCAAATTCAATTATGTAGTCACTCATCTTTAACATTTTCCTGTGAAATGTATCAACCCTAGGCTGTACAAATGATGAAGGAAAGAATACGGAGTAAATGCACATACTAGTAAGACAAAGTATCTACAAAAACATGGTAAAAACAAGCAAAGGAACAACGCTTTTATTGTTGTTCTCCATCTTGAAGTCATCATGAGGCCTTCAACAATGAGCTTTGCTCATACCTTATAGTAAATTCAAGACGGCCCTTAGCACCGGTTTGAGTGGTATTCTTTGCTAAATGTCGAACATCGCTACAACCATGTCTTTTCTGGTCAGGGATGGGGGATTGTCAACAAGCAGTAATTAAACTGGCAAAAGTGGTCTTTTAATCATAGTCATCCGTTGCCCTAGTGACAAAAGCACCTAGTGTCTTAAGCAAGTGGGCGGTTACAACATAGAGACAAGCACAGGGCACTCATCAAGTAAGCACCATATGCTTCGTCTTTATTGTCCTTATCAAACAGTTTATCTTTTTCCGTTTTTAACTTCTCTACTCCATCATCAACTTTAAGTTCTTCCGGTGATATTTCCAGTGCTACCTGCCTCGGCTTACCTTGTATTGACAAAGCTAATGCAAGGCCTCTTTTTTTTATTGTTTCGTTCAGTTACCAGTTGCCCCATCTTTACTTCATTTTTCCATTGTTGATATGTTTTCTCCGCTGTTAAACTTAGTGGGTTCATGTAACTTGAAGCTGTCACAATCGTGCTGGATGGTGTTGTCCATCCTACCACTATTGACTTGTCTACTTTACTTTATTCTACTCTAATGACTATGCCCTCCAAACTACAAATATAAAGATACATAAACAATAGACTGAAGACTAAGCAAGCTAGCTAAGATGTAACTAAATCAACTACACTACAGTACTAATACTAATAGTTAACAGCTTAAGGATTTGACCCCATCTTTACTCAGATTCAAATCTGGTCATATGCAGGCTTGAATTCGGATTAAGTCGAGGAGAGTTCCATGAAAAAACTCTAGTACTTTGATTATGACTTAGGGAAAATGCGGAAAACCCAGTAAGACGAATCGAAGCAGGCCTAGTGTGTCATCAAGACCATCATGGCTGTGTAGTAATTCAAAAGGTCAGATGTTGTTTTTTTGTGTTTTTCTTGTGTAAAAAGTATTCTAATTTTTCTTGCACCATGTCTTCAATTCTTAACGCTTATTTTATTTATAGGTAGCTCAAGTTTGTGCTTATGAATTGGGTGTGCCCATGGAGTTGATAAAGGTCAAGGCCAATAATACACTGTCAAATGCCAATGATATGGTAACTGGAGGAAGTATTACCAGTGAGTTATGTTGTCAGGTAAGAAATGGATTTTTAAGGGAATTGATCTCCTATGTGCCATTTGGGCACTTACATAGAAATCACTGCCAGTTTTTCTTCTGTCATATGATTTCTAAAGTAATGAAGATTTTTTTTATAATATTATGATTTTCAAGAAAATAATATAAAATTGTACATACTTTTAATAATATTAACTTAAAAAAATATTTCTGACAAAAAGAGTGGGAACTTTTTCTTTGGTGTAATGTAGTAATGGATGAAATCACAACCTTGCTCAACAATATAACAATGACCTTTGTTATTTTTTTTGCCATTTCGTATCTGGTTTTCATGAAATTTACACTGTTAAAAGGAGTTTGCTATTCAGTTTCAGCCAATAAATCAGAAATTATTTTAAGTTCATTAGTTTCAGTATGTCACAGTTTAAATACAAACTGAATTTTCTGACATTACAAATTACAATGGATCTGTAGTAAATTTTGATTTTGACATTTCTGAATTGTGCTAAAATCATTATAATATGGATTTACAAGTCTTAAATATTTTACGAAAGTACAAAATGTATATGGAGTAAATGAACATGAGACTATAACACATATTTTAACTTCAACTGCAATAATTTTAATGAGCTGTATGGCCATTTCTGAAATTCATTCCTCATCAGCAGCACTAGAACCATCCGAATAATCAGTAATATCAAATATAGCTAAGGACAAACTACGATGGTGGAAGTTAATCCTTCGGTTTTAGAATTTACATAATTTAGATAATAGTAATTGAACAAAGTGTAAACATGAGATATTATCTCATGTACAAGTACACAATATCTAAGAGAAATAGTCTTACAAGTCTTCAGTTTTTTCTAAATTATTGGAATAAAATATATATCAAATGACTTAATACCGAAGTTACCGTGAATTTAAATTATGCATATTTTCGATTTTTAAAAGTAAAAATTTTATGAAAAATCGAAAAGAATCGGGTTATGCATATTTTTTTAACAGAGGCCTTTTTTACATGAAATGCAAATTGAAATTTGAAAAAGCAATTGCAATTGGATGTAATTCATAGGGTACCTGTCAGATTTAATTGTCAAAATCAATCTCCCTTTCAGTGCAGGCTCTACTTTGATTTGTTGTAAAATATAATATTTCTTAATTTTGTCTCGCCCTCGACGAAAGGCGCGGATTGATTGATTGAATATTGTTTAACGTCTACTTAGCAATATTTCAGCTATATCAAGACGGGAACAAGTTTGTTAATAAGTAATCACTTTGGGGTATGGTAAAGAGCCATGGGACGGGAAATTCTGACTGCCACTGGAAAAGTAGTGTGAAATCGAAAAGGGCGGGGAATTTAGCCGATCACCTACGGACCACTCAAAAAAGCTTGCTACAAGGGTTCTTTAACGTGCAGGAAGCGTGGTATTTCTTCCAACACGTGGACCTGAGTTTACATCCCATCCGAAAGATGGGTTGTGTGTTTATTAATCCCGCACAACCACGGAATGGGTCCTATTTCTATATCCCGGGGTTCCCTCGGGGTCAGCCCCGTTGAGGAGGGGGTCACACCCCGCAAGCCGGAGATACTAGGTCCTATTTCTATATCCCGGGGTTCCCTCGGGGTCCTCTGTTAGGAAGACTCATACTCCAAGCTCAGAGGATGCTGCGGGCCTATTCATAAGCCGGAACCGCGCACGGCGGGAAAGGCGCGGAAAAGGAGACATATGCGTACATTAGTATGGCGGCGCCGACTGCGTAAACTTCAATATTAAGTATTTGTGATTAGGTCATTTTCTCAAAATTACAAATGGTAGGTCTTCTATTTGCCATTTGTCTGTGACCTCAATTTCACAGGCAAATGAACATGTTGAGTTTTAGTAATTAGTTTAGTTTCTCAATTACTATTAGTGGTAGGGGAATGATATTTGGTTTGTAGGTTGGTCTTAGATAGTACATGATGGTCTGGCATATGGCTTTGTCATTGACCTCGATTCCACGGTTTAGTGGGGTTTTGTGATAAGAACATTTTCTCTGTAATCATAAGTGTTAGGTCAATGATATTTGGTATATAGATTAGTTTTGAGTACATGACAGTCTGCGATATGGTTTTTGTTTTTGACCTCAATTTCATGGTCCAATTAACATGTTCAGTTTTAGTGATTGGTTTACTTTCTCAGTTACTATAAGTGGTAGGTCCAATATATTTGGTATAAAGGTTGGTCTTCAGTAGTACATGACAGTCTGCTATATGGCTTTTGTCTATAATAGCAATTTCACGGCCCACAGAACATATTAAGTTTTTGTTGTTTGTTTAGTTTCTCAGAAACTATGAGTGTAAGGTCAATCATATTTGCTATAAAGGTTTGTCTTTGGTAGTACATGACAGTCTGCTATATGGCTTCAGTATGTGATCTCAATTTCATCGTCCAATAAACATGTTACGTTTTTGTGGGTAGTTTAGTTTCTCAAGTATTATAAGTGTTAGGTCAATTTTATTTGATATATAGGTTGGTCCGTAGAAGTACATGACAATCGGCTATATGTTTTTTGTCTCGGACCTCAATTTGACGGTCCAATGAACATGTTACGTTTTTGTGGTAAGTTTAGTTTCTCAGTTACTTTTAGTGGAAGGTTAATGATATGTGGTATATAGGTTAGCCTTGGTAAGAGCATGGGAATCTTTATATAATATTTAGTATGTGGGTTGGTCACATGGAGTACATGATGGTGTATGTGTTACATGGTTTTTTATTGTGTGACCTCGATATCATGGTCCAGTAATTAAGTTTTCAAGTATCTATTAGTGGTAGGTCAAAGATATTTGGTATATGGGTTGGGCTTGGGTATTACATTACAGTCTGCCATATGACTTGTGTCTGTGACCTCAAATTCTTTGTCCAGAGATCATGTTGAGTTTCCCGTTATCTGTTTATGGTGAGTCAAAAATATTTTGGTATGTAGGTCGATCTTTCATAGAACATGGCAGCCTGCTATTTGGCTTCAGCCCTTGTTAATGAATTTAGGTTGGTTTTGAGTAGTACACTAGAGGCTGCTATATTGCTTATAGTTACCACAATTTCACAAAAGCCAACAAATGCTAAGTTTTCCTGATTTAAGTCCGTTTGAGTTTTCACAATAATTAAGTGGCCAAGCAGGGACGGGTGAGACATCAAAAAGTGTCCATCATTGTCTGACAAAAGGTACATTTAACCATGTCAAGAGTGCTAAACATTGTAGCAATAAACTTTCATTCATTCCGATTCCCCTATCAACTACAAAACCAAACTCAAAATTATGTTCAGGTCTAATTCCTCTGCCTCCTAAACATAAAGTAATTATTCAAAAGTTGAGAATAATGATGATGATGTTTGTATCTCAAAAGATTTTTTTTTAATCTTCCTTTGGTACCTATACATTGAGTGATATTTCAGTTCTTGTTTAAAGAATGTGGTTTGCAAAATGGGATATTTTTTCAAGGCCAGGTTTAATTTTGCAAATTTTGTGAATGAAATTTTGATTTTTTTTTCAAAAAATAGGTTTGAGGTGTGATGCTCAGTTATCATAAATCCACTTCGTAAAATATCACAAAAAGTGTAATTGCAAAAACCCTAAAAATGTATACACTTCATGTTCTTGAGATAACTAAAACTTCCTGAAAACAAAAATTCTTAGTTTCAGAGATATAATGGCATTGTTGTCTTGCACAGACAGATATACACAATATACGTCAAAAACAATCCAAATCATTAAAATGTCTTCCATATATATGAGCTTGGGGTACCCTTTCGTCCATTCTTTTTTGGAACATTTTTTTTTCCAGTAATTTTGTTTGTTGACCAGTTAATTACAGTCAACATCATTGATAATTAACCCTTTCCCATGCATGGTTTTTATGGCGGATTTCCAGAATCTTTAACATACATTGTATTATATTTGCTATTCTTCAGTTTGTTGCAGGAATATTTGCAGGATTTACAGTAAAAAAATTCTGCAGAAAATATTCCCTTTAGGATTTTTTAAAGGATTTTTTTTTATGTTCAATAGAAGATCCCTGCAATTAAAAGAACATAATCTAATTATATACAGAAGCTGAACAGATAAAGAAGAGCAAAAATGTGCCTTGACCATTTAACATCATTAACATGGTCTCTTCAAAGTAAAGACTCAGTGGATTAATTGTATACATCAGTATACATTAATGCACCCCTTGTTTTTATTCATATTTTATTTACATAACAACAGCAATCTTAAATAAAAGTGTGGCTAAATCATGTTTTAAACAAGCTTAGTATCAATAAAAACAATTTTAAAGAACGGGCAAATCTTTCATTTTAGATCAAGCCTGGCACTAGGACCCATCTACCCCCTTTTTCAAAAAATGGTTGTCAGCATCAACAATTAAAGTGTATAGTGATAAAATAGTATCTTTATTTCGAACATTATGAAAAGAATCAATAACGTTCTGAAGAATAAATGCATTTTCCTTAAATAGTTACTTCAATTTCCACATCATTGTTTTTCATCTCCCTTATAATTTTATTTGCTAAAATCTTTGAAATTTTGTACATGTGCAAAATTAAAAGGAGGCTCACTCCTGATATTGTTTATATCAAGGATTTCTTGAAACCTATTTTAATTGACTAAGCATTGTTGACTAAATGAAATGGTAAAAAGAAATATATAGGTCCGTGTGCTTTTTACCGAGATACAGGTCATTAAAAATTTGGCGGGAAATGGATTTTTCTGGATTTTCAATTAATCTAACACTAGGATTATTTTTAAAAGCTAAGTTGTTATATCATGAAGTTTATGAAACTTGTCATGTGTCTTTATTTGACCTATACAACATATTCATGAGCTCCGTGTGTGAAATTCTTTAAGCCATTGAACTGCATAAAAACCAGAGGAGTTCTGAAATCTGACACAAATTCAAAAATGTGACGAGTGAGCCTCCTTAAAACTACTTCCTGTCTATCAGATTCATAATTCCTGTTAGTGTTAGTGGGAATTCTAAAATACTACTTCTATAGGTTATAGACATAATAAAATTAGTACGTTTACTCAGAGAATATTCCTGTCAGAACTCTGTTTGCAGGAAAACTTAGAATCAGTACAGTAATATTTCTCATTTTCCATGTACGTTAAAAAGTAACAGGGAAAAATATTATAGCAAGATTATAACAGCTTTCCGGCAACTGTCCACAGGAA
Source organism: Modiolus philippinarum (assembly GCA_002080025.1). Taxonomy (NCBI): domain Eukaryota; kingdom Metazoa; phylum Mollusca; class Bivalvia; order Mytilida; family Modiolidae; genus Modiolus; species Modiolus philippinarum. Next base: position 124,351 of record MJUU01007248.1, read on the forward strand.
TGTACTGGCATTGCTTTGACTTTACTCTCCTCTTCCTCCTACCCTAAAAATTTATGACAAGCACAAATTGTCTGCAAACTATCTGTGGTTTAATGTGAAATAAATACCTTAAGTTCTGCCAATTATTTTACTTTCTAGTTTTCAATTGTACATAAAGTCAAAGCTAATAAGAAATTCTATACAGCTAACTTATGGCTACCATTTGCTTGACAGAGAGGATATAATGAACACAATATTTACCCTGTGTATTATGAAAGGTATTAACTTCTGTTATTTTGACATGTGTCTTTTTTCAGGCTGTTGTCAATTGTTGTAAAGATTTAAATACAAGAATGGCACCAGTGAAGGCTAAAATGACCAACCCAACTTGGAAACAATTAGTACAGAGATGTATTGTTGAAAAAGTAGACATTTCATCCAGATATGTGTAAGAATTGTCCAATCTGATTTTAATTTTGACATTTTGAATAACTTTGTAATGATCAATTATCCATTGAACCATGAGTGACATACAGCATGTGTAAATAATATATTCTGGAATCAAAGTCAGGACTCGGGGAAACATGAACAAACTTTAGGGTTCAAATACCATGTCTATATTTGTGTAGTCTGCTGGAAGCAGAATCGACACAAAGAGATTTCTATGCATCGTTATCGTAGGTTGTTTTTTTATCTACAAATCCTTATAAAACTGACAGTATTGTTGAAAACTTGACCGTGTATTGATTTTCTAAAATTTCTTTAACTATCATGTCTATGATCCGACAAGTCGTTGATACCATTATTTGATGGGGGAATATAATTTTCTTTCCTTGTCCATCTGTCTGTCTGTATGTCTGTCCGTCCGTGTTGAACATCTTTCCTAAAGGATTTCTTACCTTATGTATTAAGTGATGATTGGATGTTTGTTTGGTCTGAAGCTTTGGTATGTTGAGTTGTACTCTGTCTCCCATTTTCAAGTCCATAAATCATCTATTTCTTGTTTGACGATAACTTTGATTTTCTCCCATGACAGTCATGTATTGAAATTTTTCGCACTTTGTTAGCTTGTGTATGTAGTAATGATATGATATTTGGTCTGAAGCTTTAATATGATGAGTTGTACCGTGTCTCCCCTTTTAAAGTCTGTGACTCATCTACTTCCTGTTTGACAATAACTTTAATAATCTTTTCCTATTTTAGCCATATATTGAAATTTTTCGTGAAGAGTTTCTCAGCTTTTGTATGTAGTAATGATTTCATATATGGCCAGAAGCTTTAATATGATGAATTGTACAGTGTCTCTCCTTTTCAAATTTGTAAATTGATCTACTTCCTGTTTGGAATTAACTTTGATTTTTTCCATTATGTCTTGAGGGCTCATCATTTTATCCATACACGTCTGTATCTATACTTGTACTGTGCCCACATCCGTTTTGTGTCTCCAATTTGCACTTTCCATGTTGATTAAGTGTTTAATGAGCAGGGGTTCTACTGACTACCCTGGCTTCGATTACCGACCAGGTACCTAAATCGGTTTCAAGGGACCCTGTCTACACAATCTAAGTGGCGGTTTTGGGAATCTCATGTCTATGTGTGGTATAAGTCATAATACTAAAGCCAGACTGCAAACCACTGTAGGCGAACTGTGTAAAGAAACGCAATGCTTCATGCAGTATAAATTCCCCTTCGATATTTTCTTCTCAAGAGAGCAGACTCACTTGGAGTCATAAAGAAGGCTTAATTCCATTCCCCTACCAATTTCTGCCCTTTTTCAGCGGCAATCAAAACTCTTTGCCCCAGTTGTCCCTTCCACCTGTATTATTTCATCTATAACTTATTTTTTTTTAATTGAGTACTTTGTTCTCGGCCTGAAATAGCTTAAATATTACTCACAGGACTTAAACCTCATACTAATCAATCAAACAATGTAAATTGAACAGACTCACTGGAAGTCGCATTCAAAGCTAAATTTCCTGCCCCTACCCATTTCTCCCCTTTCCAGTTGCAGCCAAACCTCGTTGCCGCCGGTTGTCCTTTCAACATTTTTCTGTCGTCTTTTATTCATAATCTTTTTTATTGGTTATTTTTTTCTCGCCTTGATATAGCTGAAATATTGCTCACTGGAAGTACAAAGTCTGACTAAATACTCTGTAATTTTTAAGGAGAGCATTCTTCCACGGGATTAAATAGGGCCAAATTTCCAGCTGCATCCATTTCTACTATTTTCCCATTATGATCAAAATTTGTTACCCCAGTTGTCCCTTCCACCTGTGTTTATTTCTTCTTTTACTTGTTTTCTTTAATTGTTTACCTTGTTATCGTCCTGATATAGCCAAAAAATTGCTCACTGCAACTAATGAATCATTCTATAATTTTCAAGGAGAACATTTTTCTAAGGCGTTATAGAGGGCTAAATTTCAAGCCCCTACCAATTGTTTCCTTAACCAGCAGCAATCTAAACTCATTGTCCCAGTTACTCCTTCCACCTCTATTTCTTTCTTCTGTTACTGATTGTTTTGTTGAATTGTATAACTGGCAGTTTATATATTTATCACTGGACGTTAAACTCGCACTAATCAATCGATCAATCGATTAACAATGAAGGGATATGGAGTAAATGCAAATGAGACAAATCTCTTATCTTGAAGTCACCATGAAGCCTTCAATGAGCATTACTCATACCTCATAGCTAGTTCAAGACGTAAGCTATTTCAAAAAGCCAATAGCTTTAGTACTTGAGAAGTCGTGCTGACTTTACTGCAGAAACACATTCTATAGATGGTTACTTTCAAGTTCCAAATGTTAAGAGATACCTAAAAAAAAACGAATCAACTTCGGAAAAGCTAAAAATGCGATTTTTTTTCCAGTCACCAACATCCTGAACATGTAACTATGTGGTGGTCCATTAGGCTCTTATTTGTAGTCTCCATTGTTATATTTGGTTGCCTAAGCAACAATTTAAGTCACCTAATACAGTTGTGAACCTGATACTTGAAATTTTAATTTTGAAGTTCCGTGGGCCAAAATAACTCCTTTGGTTATTTGGTTTGTTCATCTGCAACTTCATTTAAACTGTTAGGCAGACCAAACTTGCAGGACATGTTGTTTATTTGATACTAAGATTTTAGAAGTGACATGTACAGATCTATCAATCTTCTTTTTTGTTTTAGTATGTTACTATAATTCCAATGTTGTGACATGTCAAGATATATCGCATCTATTTTTTTTGTTTCAGTATGTTTCAGGCTGGGACTGAACATATTGCCTATAATTCCTATTGTGTGACATGTAATGATATATCCATCTATTGTTTTGTTTCAATATATTTCAGCATGGGAGTGAACATATTGCCTATAATTCCTATGTTGTGACAGGTACAGATATGTCCATATATTGTTTTGTTTCAGTATGCTTCAGCCCTGGATTGAACATATTGCCTATAATGTCTATGTTGTAACGGTTACAGCTATATCTATCTATCTATCTATTGTTTTGTTTCAGTATGTTTGAGCCTGGGACTGAATATACTACCTTAAATTCCTATGTTGTGACATGTACAGATATATCAAACTATGATTTGTTTCAGTATGTTTCAGCCTGGGACTGAACATATTGCCTATAATTCCTATGGTGTGACATGTACAGAGGTAGAGATGGATGTATTAACAGGTCAACAGCTTGTGAACAGGGTTGATCTTCTGTATGATTGTGGTGAAAGGTATGATGCATTTTAAGCTCGTATGAATAATATTGTAAGCTCGTATGAAGAATATTGTAAGCTCTAATGAAAAATGTTGTAATATTATGATACTTTACAGGAAAATAAAAGTTAAATTGTATTGTCTGATGTAGGCAGAGCTAACACATTTGGAATACTATTTGTCTTGCATCTTCGTCCTTTGTGGTCTCTCGTTTTATTCGACCGCACAAATTTTGAGATAGTAGATTAATACCATACTGACAGGTGTGTTGACTTGGATTGGTGTTGGGTGTCCTGTCCAAAAATTTTTTTTCTAAAAAAGGGGTACAAAAAGGGCCAAATTTAGTTTTTTCATATATTTGACTACAGAATATTAATTATTTGCGGGATTTTGATAGGGTTTCTTTCAGTGTACTCCTGAGGAAAATTTCCAATCTTAAATTTTCATCGAATTTCATGTCACTTGTACCGTTCATGGTATATGTTGGCCCAAAGGAAACAAATGTCAATAATTTAATTATTTTCTATTTTTAGTCTGACTTTGTTGACGTTTTTGTATTATTAGCAATAGATTACTTTTGAAGAATTAGCATGGTGCTTTACCATCAAATTTTTTATAACTATTTTCCTTTCCGAGCTATGAAAAGCCCAATGGGGCCAAATTGCAAATATGGGATTTTTGTGTTTGGATTCCTCTTATTTGAAGCTTTCGGTTGAATGTCAACAGATTTGGTGTAGCTTATTGTTTCCGAGCTAAACGGGGTCAAAGGGGTCAAAATTGCATTTTTAGAAATATGTGAAATCTTAATTTTCATCAGATATTGCTGAATGCTTGGATTTTTATGTCTCCCCACTCTCAAGGGGGCACATTTTTGCCTTTTCCGTCTGTCGTCCATCAGTCTGTTCTCCTGTCCGTTCGTCAGTCTGCTCGTCCATCACAAAAATTATAGACGCCAATTCTCCTACATCCTTCATCGAATTTCAGCCAAACTTCGCAGGATAGTTGCCCATGATGCGTAGTTGTGCATATCGCCTCACCGGATTGACCGGATTCTTTTTGTGGGAGTTATGGCCCTTTTTGACTTTTGACTTAAAAGTTTGCAAAAATAAGTTTGTGGATGCCAAATTTCCCACATCTCTCAGCCGATTTCAGCCAAATTTCACAGGATTGTTGACCATTATGCGTAGTTATGCATATCGTATTGCCGGATTAATCGGCAAGTTTTTGTGGGAGTCAGCCATTTTGACTTATAATTTGCAAAATTAAGATTGTGGATGCCAATTCTCCTACATCTTTTATCCAATTTCTACCAAATTTCACAGGATTGTTGACCATGAAGCTTTCATCTGATACCATTCAAACTTACAGGATTGTTGACCATCATGATAAATTGTGCATATCGTCTCGCCACATTGATGGGTCAATTTTTGTGGGAGTTGTGGTCTTGTTTTACTTCAATCCTTTTGGTTAATTGTTCTCTAACAGCTTTTTACACTTTTTCGGTTAATGGACTTCCATATGTTTTGGTTTTATCTCACTGATGAGACATAAGTTGTCGAAATGCGCATATGCAGAAAATAAATTAACAATAAATTCGGTATCTGTCCGTTTACTTAGAAGTTTGCCGAACTAACTTTTTGGACCCTTATTCTCCCACATCTTTCATGGAATTTCAACCAAACTTCACGGGATTATTGACCGTCATTGTGTAGTTGTGCATATCGCCTTGTTGGAATGATCAGCTACCCGGTGGCAATATTAAACTTACTTGTGTTTTATCTCTAAAAGAACAAGACGTACTGGGGAGGCATTTATTTTTGTATCAAAAACACACTTCTAGTTTATAATTTGTTTCATTTAAGAGCTATAAGGGGTCAAACGATTCCAAAATGTGCAAATTACCTAAACTTTTTATATCTCTGAAATTTTTATGTTTTTTTCCCTTGTTGTAAGCTTTCGGTAGTATGTCAATCGATTCGGTGTAGCTCAGAATTTTTTCAAGCTATGAGGGGTGAAAAGGGTCAAAATTGCAATTTTTAGAAATATGTGAAATCCTATTTTCTTCGGCGATTTTTATACCTGCTGTATATGGTTATTATTGTGTCAGTCTACCCGTCAGTTTGTTGGTTCGTCCGTCCGCCATAGGGTATCTTCTTTCTAGCGACAACTCCTTCTTGACAACTTGATGAAATTAATTTAAACTTTCACAGAACGTTCAGTACACTTTGATATTGTGCACCATCGATTTGAAAATTTGATTTGAAATTCATTTCTGGAATCGAATGAGGGGAGCGCGGGTATATATTAGTGACCTTTACTCACATTTTTTCTAGTTTTCTTTTGGGTCCTCTAAAATGATGTTTATGTAGTATATGTAGTATGGTGACAGATTTGACATGTCTCTTACCATTTCTGAGCTATAATGGCCAAACAATGCCGAGATTACAGTTGTTCAAATAGCCTTAAATATTTATTTTTTATTGTACATGTATTTCAATGAGATTTTATTCATTTGATTTCTCTTGATGTAAGCTTTAATTGGTATAGTCAACAGAGTTTTCTAAACATAACAGGTTTGACATATTTATGACAATGGGGAATACCTTGGATGTTTCCAAGAATACATTTGCATTCATCAGGCGATAGTTTGGGGATGTTCATCAGCCACACGGGATCGTAGGATTTTAAAGCCTGGCACTGCTTTGCCTATGATGAAACACAAGAAAGATTTTCCACACCTTTGTATTATATTGTCAAGATTTTTAGCATTATTTTTCTAAGGATATTACGATTGGTATGAATAAGTAGATGAACTTAAAATAAAAATAATTGAACTATAATTTTTCCAATCCTTCTTCGTTCAAAACTAAAATCTAACTGTTCTAAACCACTAAAAATTCAAAAACTTCTCCATGGAGATATTTCACAAATATCCAATCAAAATTTACATTTTTTCAAAAATAGGCAAGACTAAAGTCAATAATTGTCTTTAATCTTAGATACCAAAGTTACATACAAACAATTGTTAGACGCAAAGGATTATCTTAATTGACATCTGCTTACATTTTAAGTCTAATTGATACTTTCCGATAATCTGGTATCAAAATACTCGTTATGGTGTCTGCATGATATAAGACACTTAACATAATTTTACATTCAACATAATCCCTTAAACCATTTCAAAAACTGCAAACAATTTCTCACAAAAGCATAAAAATGTATAATTAAACTTCTCCAGTTGTATAGTACTTATTTGCTTTGAATCACATTTCAGCATGAATCCTTTGATAGATGTTGGACAAGTTGAAGGTGCCTTTGTTATGGGACTTGGTTACTATATGTCAGAACAAATCAAATATGAAAACACAGCTGGACAGTTGTTAACAAACAGTACATGGGTATGTATAATAATGAATAAATGAAGGAAGTTGATAATAATATTATTCATAAATATGATAGTGTTTCAAAGAATTATTATCTTATATGACCCTTCAGGTAATCGTGAGTTGTTGTTATCATAAATATGTTTCTATACAACCTGAAAAATTTTGTGGTTGTATTATAGCCCAGAAGTTGGCATCTGCGTCCGTGTTTGTGTCTGTGAACAGCATAACTTTCGTTCTAGTGGTCCGATCAAATTTTAGTATGATGTTTCTTGGTATAGGCGGGAGCCCATGATGACCTGTGTTCAGAAAAGGGGCAAGTAAGGGGTTAAATTGGGTATTCTCACATATTTGACTCTAGAATTTTTATTATTAATTGAACTTTGATGGAGTTTCTTTCAGTGTGCTCCGTAGGAAAATTCTGATCTGACCTGTTGCAATGGATTTCACGTGGCTTGTATCGTTCATGAGATAAATGGGTCTCAAAAGTGGCATGCATTTTTTTCTAGTTTAGTCCGATTTTGATGCAGGTTTTATAAAGAATTAATTAGGACTGCACCATCAGATTTTTAATCACTTGTTTCCTTTCTGAGCCATGAGAGACCAAACAGGGCCGAAATTGCAAACATGCAGATTACTTAAAAAATCATTGGAATTCAGTGGCATTTTTTAGTCTTTTGATTCTTCTCACTTTAAACTTTCAGTAGCATGTCAGGCGATTTTGCGTAGCTCTTACCGTTTCAAAGGTACAAGGGGTTAAAGGGGGCCAGAATTGCATTTCTTAGAAATATGTGAAATTTTTATTTTTCATTTGATTTCAGTCAGATTTTTAGCCAAGTTGCGACGAAGTCGAACTCGGCTTTTAATTCGATGAATGGTGTCTATGTGTCTGGGCGTCCGGGCGTCAACTTTTGGTTTCCGCACGATATCTTGAGAACCACTTGACGTATCTATATGACACTTGGCATAGACATGACTGATGGTCAGAGAAGGAACCCTTTTGATTTTGAGCTTTGTGTGACAAAGGTCAAGGTCACAACTTCTAAAAATAGAATAAAAATTAAATATCAGGATTTAAGCCTAAAATCACATGTTAAGGTATTTTTTAAAACAAAAAAAAATTATTGTTCATACAAAGGCACTCTTTTTATTGCTAGATCATTTTCAATTCATTCATTAGTACTAATTATGTACATCAACACACTTTTTTTGGTTTCATTAACTTAAAAATAAGATATAATGAAAAGTCAAAATTGAAAAGGGAGGTAATAAATTCAATGTGAAGAAATGTTTAATATTTCTAAAAGTCTTATGCCATTTCCAGTTTTAAGAAAAATCTTAGATGAAAAAAAAATGCATTTTAATTTTTTGGTAAATTTCCTGAAACTGGGTTTCAGCAATATGAATTGCCTAGATTATAACAGGAACCCCTGTCCAATTTTTTGTTTTGAATGGTGGTCTGAAATGGATTGTAATGGATAGTGGAGTTTTTAGTTGCCACTGAAACTAAACCAGATCATGGAATCTTTGAAAAAAGTATTCTGCTACATTGTTTTCTTCACAATTTCAGAAATATGTATAAACTAGATTATAAGGAGAACTCCTGCCATATTTTTTTGAAAGGGGAATTGAAATGTTTTGATTTCAGCAATATGTATTACCTATTTATAAGGGTAACCCCTGCCTAAATTTTTTTGAATGGTAGTCTGAAATTGGTTGTAATTGATATTGCCATAGAAACCGAGCTAGAACACTAAATCTTTGAAAAAAAGTATTCTGCTACATATTTGTCTTCACACTTTCAGAAATATGTATTAACTAGAATATAAGGGGAACCCCTGCCAAATATTTTTTGAAAGGGGGACTTTAGATATTTTGATTTCAGCAACACATATTACCTTGATTATAAGGGGAACCCCTGCCCTAATTTTTTTTTTGGTGGTCTGAAATGGGTTGTAATGGGTAGTGGAGCTCTCAGTTGCCATGGAAACCAAACCAGAACATGAAATCTTTGAAAAAAAGTATTCTACATATTTTTCTTCACAATTTGCAAAATATGTATAAACAAGATTATAGGGAGAACCCCTGCCATTTTTTTTTGTTTGAAAGCGGGACTTGGAACAGCAATATGTATAACATGGGCTATGAGGGGGAACCCCTACCCAAATTTTTTTGGAATGGTGGTCTGAAATGGGTCTAAGCCATTTTTTTGTTTGAGAGTGGGACTTGGAACAGCAATATGTATAACATGGGTTATGAGGAGAATCCCTACCCAATTTTTTTTTTTGAAATAGTGGTCTGAAATGTGTCTAAATGGATAGTGGGGCTTTCAGATACCATGGAAACCAAACCAGACAGTGAATCTTTGAAAAAAAGTATTCTGCTTCATATTTTTCTTCACAATTTCAGAAATATGTATATGCTAGATTATAAGGGGAACCCTGCCATTTTTTAAAGGAGGACTGGGAATGTTTTGATTTCAGCAATATATATTACCTGGATTATAAGGGGAACCCCTGTCCAGTTTTGTTTTATAGTGGTCTGAAATGAGTTATAAAAGATAGTAGAGCTTTCAGTTGGCATGGATACCAAACACAAGACTGAAATTTTTAGAAAAGTATAAGTTTTTAAGGGGGACCAAGGTCAAAGTTTTTTTGAAAGGGGACTTGGAATGTTTTGATTTGTACTATCAGCAATTTTGTATCGCCTAGATTATAACTCATGCCCAAATTTTTAGCTAAATTGCGACAGTCAAAAAATCTTGCGAAAGTTCCATTATAAGTCTCTGATTGAAATCAAAGAATTCTTATACTTATATACAACTATTTGAATATCGGATGATGTGCTTATGAAAATAACAAATATTCACAACTCGGCTTTCGCACCTTTGGTGCGTTTTCTGATTTTTATTTTTTCTTTGGAGTCCTCTCAATGTAAGGTTTCAGCAGTATGGTGACGGATGTGACATATCTCTTACCAATTTCTGTGCTAATAAGTCCCAAACAAGTCCAAAATTGCAGTCGTTCAAAAAAGCTGATTTTTAACGCATTTCAATGGAATTTTTTCTTTGATTTCTTTTGATGTACGTTTTAGGCTGCTCGTTACAGATTTTGCTTAGCTCTAACTGTTTCCGATCAATAAGGGATCAAACGGTCTAATTTTTCCCTAGTTTGTGTCCAAGTTCTTGTGTCCCCCAAATTACTGTTTCCACATTCATTTTAAATTACACTTGTTAAAATTCTAGTGGTCGACATGCTGCGGTCGTATCATGCGTAGCCCTTTATGATACTACTTACCCGCTTAAGCAGGATGATACGTGTATATAGTGATCATGGTGTCCTTACTTTGTGGCAACTTGATAAATTCACTTAAACGTGAACAGAATGTTCAGTATGTATTGCCATTGTGCAGCTATTTGAAAATTTTATTTGATCTTTTTTTCTATATGTTTGAATTAAATGTGGGAGTGAGGGGTTAATAAAAAAGAGCTTTGCTAACAAATTTTCTGGTTGACATTTATTGCCTCTTCATTTTAAATATGTTTAGCCAAACTTTAAAAAATGATGAATGGGTGGTCATTTACATAAATGTGATTCTTACTGATCTGCTTAGAGAAATCTGACATCAGTGCAAAAAAGACCTTTACTAACTTTTCGGTATTATTTTGTTGTTGCTTTTTTTTTCTTCTTTTTATTAACTCAGATGGCTTGAGGGAATGAGCTTTGCATCCTTTGTAAAAAATCTATGATAAAAGTTTCACCAAAATATCTTCGCCTCTGAAACTACTGGGACAATAAAAACTTAACTTTGTTACATTAGTCTTTTGATTGTACCTTGAAAAGGTGTTTTTCATGTTCATTTTTAATCGAAAAATAACCACCAGCATCGAGCATAGTACAATACTGGACACTTTTAGATAATTCTTCATCCGAAACTAACCAAAACTATAAATAAGATAGGTTTTGGATGGCTTCCCGTTAAAATGGTTTTTTATGTTTACCTTTTGCCCTAAATGTCAACCATAAGGGAACATATTATAACATTTGACTTTATGGGTACTATATTTACGATCTTCTTCTCTGAAACTGCTAGGCACATTTAAATTGAAGTTGGCCACTATGGGTTTTTTTTTATTGAAAATGAATTAAATGCAAATGTAAGAAAATCTTATGTACAAAATACAACCGATTTCTTGAATAAACTCAAACATATATGTTTCAAGCATTTTCTGAAATTAGGCATTTTGTAAAATGCCTAAAACTTTAGTCATTTTATAAAATGCCTAAAGGGGTTGGTCATTTTATAGAATGCCTAAAAATGAGCAGTCTTTTTACAAAATGACTGAATTTTTTCACACGATTTTAAGACATTGACTGAACTTGTCAGGCAATTTCTAGGTATCAACATTTGTCAACAGAAACCATTAGGACATACTTCTGATGCCATTATGGTGTTTTTTCAATTAAAAAACTCGAAGCATGGTAATTATCGCATTTGTCTCTTGACTTGTCCATGGCAGAAGCAGAAATTTAACTGTACAGTAGGCCGAACAAAAATTTCCCATAATTATCTTGTGGCAACACGGAAAATTTAATAAAGAAAGGAAAAATACTACACATGTACTATTGCTATAAAAATGAAATCGGGTGAAAAAGAGACTTATTTAAAAGTCGAAAAACTAAAATATGTAGATGTGGTGAGCCACGATTAAAAGGTAAAAATATGTCGAAAACAGAAAAAATAATCATAAAACACCATAAAAAGCTACGTCGAAAACAGACGTTTATCTTGCGGTGTGAAATAACTTTTTAGCTCCTCTTTTTTTCATTTTGTCGACAAGCTTTTTAATTTTATTTTGAATTTTTAAAATCATACTTTTATATATATATAGCTTGTAGAGATCTCGGTTAATTAATATACTTAAGTTTCACATTACCTGTCATTTACAACATCTCATTCTAATTAAAATCGAAATAAAAGCTTAAGACTACTTTTATCTTTGTTTGGTGAGGGAAGTCTTGGATTAATGATTATGTGGGACCTGAAAAAAATCTTCAAAGGGGACTTCCCATATAAAACCTATTGTGGCCAAGTTTTATTTAAATTTGCCAAGTAATTTTAGAGAAGATCGTAAATAGAGTTCCCATTAAGTCAAATGTTAAAATATATGAATTTTGCCTTTTTTCCTCATTTTCTATGTAGTGATATAGACTTATTGATTTTATGTTTCTGTAATGCTTATTCTTTTGTAACCTCTGATCAGCAGCATTAAAATCAAATGATATGGAAAGCCATAATCCAAAACTAGTCCAGAAAGAAATACTCATTTGCAAAAGTATCGAAACAGGAAGCCAAATCCAATGCCAAGGACATCTACCGAGTGCCATACACGGAATTAAGCCTTAGTATTTTTAAGTGGTTATAATTGTGATGCAAACAGTACATTTCTATAACTCGCAAGGTAAATTTTTCAACTTTAATTTACAAATGATGGACTACATGTAATTTAAGATATTAGTTACCAACAATTTATGTCTATATATTTTTTAGGAATACAAACCACCAATGGCCAAAGACATTCCAATAGACTTCAGGATATCTTTACTGAAAAATGCTCCGAATCCTGTAGGCATACTCAGATCAAAAGGTATCAGTACTGAAACATACAATTTTATTATACCTCACTCAAGTAGTGAGGTTATACTGGAGTACACTAGTCTTGTCCCACTCAAGTAGCGGGGGTACACTAGATTACACTTGTCTCTCTCAACAGTGAATGATACACTGGAATACACTTGTCCCACTCTTGTAGTAAGGATATACTGAAATATGCTAGTCCCACTCATTTAGTGAGGGGTATACTGAAATACTTGTCCACGCAAGTATTAAGGATATACTAAAATACAATTGTCACACTCAAGCAGTGAGGTGTATACTGAAATACACTTGTCCCATTCATATTGAAATACACTTGTCCCATTCAAGCAGTCGGGCGTATACTGGGATACACTTGTCCCATTCAAGGAGTAATTTGTATACTGGAATACACTTTTCCCACTAAAGTAGTAAGATACTTGTCCACTTCATGTAGTGAGGGTTATATTGGAATACACTTGTCCCACTCAAGTTGTGAGGGGTATACTGAGATATAGTTATCAAATTCAAGTAGTGAGGGGTATACTGGAATACACTTGTCCCCATTCAAGTAGTGAGATTACTGTAATACACATGCCCCACTCCTGTAGTGAGGGGCATACTGGAATATACTTGTCCCCCTCAAGTAGTCAGGGTATACTGGAACACACTGCTTTCTTAAAATGAGTTGTAAATTGTAAGCATTTGAATTGGTCAACAATATCAACTTTCTGTTTGACAGGACTTTGCAATTTTGTTCAAGTTAGATAATGATTTATTATTTTTTCTATAGATGTACTACAAGGCAGTTTTAACACATCTAACAGAAAGAACAAAAACAGCCCCAATCATCTTTTTTATGTTAATATTCTATAAAGATAGAGTGTTAATTCACTAATGGAATACAGGACATGAGTCAATACAGTGTAACTACTCTGGATAATAATACTGATATTTGAAATTGAATGCATATTACAGGTTGATCAGGATATTGTGTATAGTGTTTGTCATCCATTTGATATCAGAAGGAATTATAATTTCATTCCATTGGTATAATTTTTACAATTTCTGTCTATTTTAAGATTTTTGATATCATGTTTTAAGTAGAAATAAAACAGAGCAGAAAACGAGTTTAACCCCGCCGCAATTTTTGCGCCTGTCCCAAGTCAGGAATATGTTGGTGATTGACTTGTCCGTGTCTTCTTATAAATTTTTAGTTTCTTGATATTTGGGTTATTGGATGTGGTTTGCTTCCATTGATTTATCCACTTTTTTACCCTTTTGGGGCCATTTAGGGCTTACTATATGGTGTGAGGTTCCTCACTGTGTTGAAGACCGTACGGTGACCCCTAGATGCTTTGTTTTGGGTCGTTTTAACCTGGATATGGGATGTTGTCTCCTTGACATTTACCCCATTTCCTTTCTTTTTCATACTGTTACCTGTTCAGCTTGTCGATATTTTTCACCGATTTTCTAGTGAAAATACACACTAAATATTCACTTTATAAGTGGAGAAAAATGGATGTAAAAGATGAGGAATAAGAAAATACCGAAGTAATTGTGAATTTAGTTTCTGCATATGCGCATTTTAGACAACTTAAGTCTCTTCAGTGCAGATAAAATCAAGACATTTAGAATTCCATAAACCGAAATATGTGTAAAAGCTGATAGAGAACAGATTACTAATAGGGTCTAAATATGAAAGCCCAAATACACTAACGACAGAGCTATGCAAGAGGGAGATACTCCTTAGTTTAAAAAAAAATTCCTAAATTTAGATATTGGAAGTTTTTTTAATTCAATCGGTTTTCGGGCCAGCACCGAAATTCTGGCTACTTGGTTCGTGTATACCTTCGGGGAGAGAGGCATCGGCCCAGTGGTAGTAAATAACAAAATACCGAAGTTAATAAGTATATTGGAACTCTATTCATGGACAGAGCAAAATAATTGATGTAATAAGTCATGTTATATGCTAACTCACTGTTGTTCAGAAGGAATAAACAGCTTTTTCACACACAATGATACCCCACTCAAGGAAGTTACAACGGCTATTTAGTTTTTATGCCCCCAGATCGAGGATGGGGGGCATATTGTTTTTGTCCAGGCTGTCTGTCTGTTTGTTTCTTTGTCTGTGCGTCCGAAACTTTAACCTTGGCTATAACTTTTGAACTATACGAGGAAGACTTTTGATACTTGGCAAGTGTATTGGTCATAGGGGTCAAAAAGGGGTAAAATTGGGCATTTTCATATATTTTACTGTAGAATCTAGGGGCATTTGTAGTGTTTCACAAACACATCTTGTTTATTGGTCCATCTGTCCAGTATTATCTATTTAAGTCAATGCATTTAAAAGATGTGTCCAATAACAAAATACCGAAGTTACTGTGAGCATTACATTTTCTTGTGAACCTATTCTTGGTGGCTTTTATTTTGCTAAAACTATGTACATGTTTCAAGAATCCTTCTTTAGTTTCATCTACAATTAAACTCTTTTAAAATACAATATTAATGCTAGTTTTGGGTAATTTTATACTAGTTGTTATAAAGTTTGACAGTCTCATGAATGGCTATGTTTATTTGATGGTTAAATATTCGTAAATTGGTAATTCAGCACACAAGTTCAGTTACTATTGAATATTTCAGTTTAAATATAAATCTTGCTTTTTGTATTTATTCAATATCCATTTTTTTCAGCCTGTGGAGAGCCTCCTTTATGTATGAGTTGTTCTGCTCTGTTCGCTTTAAAACGCTGTGTAGAAGCTGCTAGGAAGGACATACAGCAAGATACATTCTTTCCTCTTGGTAAGAATTTATTTCTTGTCTTCGGTGTTCAGATGTGGAGGAACGTCATCCAGTAAATACTGAATCAATTTTTTGTCACAATAGTATCTTGGTACAGTAATATCTTAAAATAAAGTGTCTGGCATAATAAATAATTCTGACCTCAGGGAACACAGTTTGACTTTGTTTCAGTGTCTGGCATTAAAATTATATAATTCAAATTGTCACCTTAGGGAACAAAGTTTGACCTGTTCAACCGTCTTGCATAATATACAATCCAAAATTGTCCTTTCAGAGATATAAAATATAAAACTTGTCATTATTTTAAGGCATGGTTTATTTGATACACCATTTACTGCCTTTAATTATAAAATCCTGATAATTTAATTGAAAACTGTAAGAATACTGTTCTACAAATAAAAAATAACTTATTTGACAAATGAGAATTTTTTTTTGTGAAAAAAATGTAAGCAAAAAAAGTATGATAAAAGAAAAATCTAAAAACAACAAATTACGAAGAAATATTGCTGTAATGTTCATTGTGGCTATTTGATCAATACTGACATTTTTTTTCCAGATTGCCCAGCTTGTGTAGATAAGCTACAAGAATTCTGTATGGTGGACAAGGCACAGTTTGTTGTCTAAGAAACAGTTCAATGGACATTGTAGTTTCCAGGAGAGTTTTTTTTTAAAATTTTATATCTGATCAGTGCAATATTTTTTTATTTTGAATCTTTTCACATATATCCAATTATAATGTTTTAATTTATCAAGTATTGTGAAAATCTAAAAAGTTTTCTTGTATGATTTTATAGATGTTGTTAATTTCAGATGTACGTCGACTTCACACATTAGAGAATGATTCAATTTTCAATTTTCTTGGTGCTTATTCATGTTATTTATTAGTGCAATATGTCATAAACTAATTCTAATTTTCTATTTTGCATTAGTTTCATGATAATTTTAGACAGTTTGCATATGATTTGTACCATATATTTGTGTTAACGAACAATCTTCAGACTTGTGGATTAAGAATATTTTCAGTATAGGCTCAGTTAGTCTTGTCATGTGACATCTAAGAATATGAAAATATACGTGTAATGTTGTAACCGGCTTATGTAATACTATGAGAAATTGTTGGGTTAGTTGGTTTTTATCATATTTGTTGCTAATAAATGCTGTTACGTTAAAAGTAATTGAAATTCTGTGCATTATACTTGAACAATTTTTTTTCTCGGTCAAATGAATAATTTTGATATATCGTAATATTGTTATATTTCTGTTCACAATCTTATCAATTATATGTTATATATAATTTAATGTTATAATAAACAATAATTGACTATTTAGACTGTCCTAAATTCCTAAATTAATTCACCCGTACTTGTTAGTTTTATGCAAATGATAGATGAATTGGCACTTTGTCTGTACTTAATTCGTTTTTCTCACATTAACAGTTAATATCTCAATTTAAGTCCTTAGAGTTAAGTAGCATTAATTCGATTTAGTAACTTAAATTAAGTCTTTCCATTTTATGTGGTTCGCGCTTGTCATACACCCTTGCTCGTAGGTTTTTAGATTTTTTTGAAAATTTAAAACAATTGAAAATTTTCTTTTGTCCCGAAAGTTTTGGGTTGAAGTCAGGATGTATCATTTATTTAGTAGTCGGTTTCTGGAATAGATGACAGACTTGCAAACGAAAGTTAATTGAACAATTTTTCTTTGTCAAAAGTTTTGTATGAAATACGTTCTTAAAGCTAAATAAAAACATTATCTTTTGGAAAAGATGCTTGCAATTCATTGATTTTTAACTTTAAGCTATAGTTAGTCGTCATATAAGCGGGAGGTTGATGCATCATTAAACCTGGTTAACCCACCATTTTATTTATAAAATGCCCGTTCCAAGTCGGGAATATGACGGCTTGCCAAAAATGTTCTGTGTTGGATTGTGTTTCCCTGATTTAGTCGAATGTTATACGGATTTTCCTTACTGGTCTCTTCCTTTGATCGTTTCGGACTTTTTTGTCACTTTTATTTATTTTTCTTAGGTTCCTCCCTTCCGCCTAGGTTTTGAGGTCTTGGCTAAGCTTTCAAAATAGAATTAATTTAGGACGGCCTTGTATCAGTTTGTGTTAGTATACACCTATTTACTGGCTATGGGGACATTACCCCGAGACACACATACTTCCCGACGCGAAGTGCAGAGAAATAGTTGGTGTCAAGGAAAACCATTAACTTGATATTGTTCAAATAAAAAGTAAATAAGTGTTTTAGTGTACCGAAATTGAACATCAAAGGTATCAATATGACGTCATCGGAAAATATTTCCTATTTGATGACCAGTAACTAGTTCATCAACAGTCAATAGTCATTGACACTATCGACCGGCAAATAGTCTGTTTGTGACACCTGTGAAATAAATAGTAAATTTAACAAATAAACAATTTATAAAGAAAATTCATACTAAGGTAAAATAAATATAGGACAGTTTGTTTTTGAAACAGACTTTTCACTTCCAGTATCAATTAAGCCTGTTAGAGCTACCTTGATGCCTCACACTGTGTCAAGGTCGGCATATAAAAATGTCCAATATTTCTTTTATTTGTAATTATCAATATGATATTTATAACTCTATAATAAACTGAAATTAGCTGAACATTTTGTTTTGCATGTTTATTTTTATTATACCCCCGCTTGAAAAGTGGGGGTATATAGTGATGGGGGTGTCCGTCCGTCCGTCCGTCCTTCCGTCCGTCATTTCGTCCGTCCGTCCGTTACACATGGGGGTACCCATCTCTTATCCGCTACTCCTGCTGAACCACTGAATAGATTTTCATGAAACTTTAACACAGTCTTTGTGACATAATGTTGATGTACACCTCCTATTTCAGAATTTGATTTGATTGATTTTTGGGGTTTCCCATTGCCAAACATGGACTTTGCCATTACATTACATGTACACATGGGGGTACCCATCTCTTATCCGCTACTCCTCCTGAACCATTGAATAGATTTTCATGAAACTTTAGTACAGTCTTTGTGGCATAATGTAGATGTGCACCTCCTATTTCAGAATTTAATTTGATTGGTTTTTGTGGTTTCCCATAGCAAAACAAGGACTAAGCTATTACATTACAAGGGGTACCCATCTCTTATCTGCTACTCCTCCTGAACCACTGAATAGATTTTCATGAAATTTTAACACAGTCTTTGTGACATAATGTAGATGTGCACCACCTATTTCAGATTTTGAATCGATTGATTTTTGGGGTTTCCCATAGGAAAACATTAACTCTGCAATACATTACAAGGGGGTACCCATCTCTTACCCGCTACTCCTCCTGAACCACTGTATAGATTTTCATGAAACTTTAACACAGTCTTTGTAACAGAATATGGATGTGCACCTCTTATTTCAGAATTTGATTTAATTGATTTTTGGGGTTTCCCATAGCAAAACATGGACTTTGACAGTACATTACAAGTGGGTACCCATCTCTTATCCACTACTCCTCTTGAACCACTGAATAGTTTTTCATGAAACTTTGACATGGTCTTTGTGACATAATGTAGATTTGCATCTTCTAATTTAGAATTTGATTTGATTGATTATCAAATGGTGGAGGGGGTATATATCCGTGAGCTTTGCTCACAGTTTTTCTAGTTACAATAATTAATATGCATTCTTCAACAGTTGAATGCATATGACATGTATGAACATGACGCATATCAAGGTACAGATTACATCTTGACAGTGAACCGTTATTTCACGGCCTGTTATGTGATATTGATATTATTAGGCAATATAAATCAGAGGAAATTTATAAAAATTATCGATAAATATAGTTATTATGTCACCTGCTGTGAGCAGGGTTGACACAAAGGGATTACTATCCTTCCTCAAGCGTCGTCGTCCTGCGTCATCTGTCGGTGCTGACTCCGCAACTCCTTCAAAATAGCAAGTCAGATTCCAACCGAACTTTCAGGATATGTTGTTCTCCTTGTGTAGTTATGCACCTGATACTTAGAGGTTTGTCTTTAGAGATTTTAGAGGATCACGGAGCCAAAATAGCTCAATTGTTAATGAGAATTGTTAATTTGCAAATCCAACACAACTATTATGTCATTTTCCAACCAATCTTTCAGGATATGTTTTTCACTTGAAGTAATTGTGCACCTGATACATTAAATTTTTATTTAACAGATTTTAGAGGTTTTCTGAGCCAAAATAGCACATTCGTTAATTCAATTTGTTAATCTGGGACTCCTTCATAACTGTCATATGCCAACCCAACTCTCAATAAATAATGCACATTATATTCAAACTTTTGTTTTTAATTATGCTAGTCAACACAGCTCATTGTATCGCCTGCATTCACACAGTGGTGACATAAAGGGATTTTGTGTCCGTCGTCGGCGTAACAAAAAAATTCAGTCACATTTTTCTCAGGAACCTCATATGCCGGCCTTTTTCAATTTTGCATGGAATATCAGTATATGAACTTTTACTGTGTAATACAGTTTGGGATCACTCACATGCCAACTTCCTGTTTGACGGAACTTGGTATATATTTTGTGTACTGAAAATTTCTGTCACAATTTTCTCAGGAACCACATATGCCAGCCTTCTGAACTTTGTCGTTGAGTATCAGTATCGGGACCAATGTCGTGTAACAGAGTTTGGGATCTCTCAGGTGATTATTTGCTGTTTGACAGAATTTACAATATTTCCCCGTCGGCATTGCAAATTATTTTTGTCACATTTTTCTTAGGAACCACATATCCCAGTCTTCTGCAATCTGGCATGCACTATCAATATGGGACTAATACCATGTAAACGAGTTGGGAGTCTCTCCCATGCCCTCTTTCTGTTTGGGGGAACTTAGATACTTCTTTTGTGCCTTGAAAATTTCGCTCAGATTTCCTTAGAAACCACATCTCAAGCCTTATGCCATTCAACATTGAATATCAGTATGAGGTCCTATACCGTGCAAGATAGTTTGGGATCTCTCTGATACCCACTTCTTGATTGATGGAACTTGGAGTATTTTCCAACGTTTGCATCACAATATTACACATGTCTTCCCTGGAAGACTTACTAGTAAGTTTATTAATCTATAAGTTCTTCACAACTATAATTCATGTTCTAACCAAATTTGAAGGATATGTTTTTCTCCTAATCTAGACATGCACCTGATACTTATTTTTTTTTTATTAAACAGATTTTGTAGGTCCACTGGGTCCAAAGTACATCAATGGAACCACCATCATTTTTTAGCTCAACTGACTCAAAGGGTCAATGTAAGCTATTGATATCACTTGGCGTCCGTCTTCCAGCGTTAACTTTTCACATTTTCATCTTTTCTCCTGAAACCACTGAAGCAATATAACCAAACTTTACAGGAATGATTTATGGAATGTCCTTAACAAAGATTGCTCATTTCGTTCCGATTCAATAAAAAACATAGCCACCAGCCTTTTTACATTGGACCCCATGCGAAAAGCATCATTTTCAACATCTGCTCTGAAACTATTGAAGCAAATTTTACTTAACTGTACTGAAATGATATATGAGAAGGCCTTTACAACAAAAGCTCATTTTAATCTGATTCTAAAAAAAAAAAAA
>MJUU01007248.1:145784-158777 GCA_002080025.1 Modiolus philippinarum
TTATTTAAGTGCAAGCTTTCAGTTAGAAGCTCTCAGATTTTGAACACATTGGGAATAATCCCAATTGCGATAAAATATCCAAATTGGGATACCTTTATATCCCGGCTAATGAGGATATATATAAAAGACTAGTTGTTAATTTAATTTTACAGGTTTAATGGCGCATCATCATCCATGAAAATTATAAATCTATACGGTTAGAGCTTTCAGACAGTATATTTCTGTTGTCATAAGAATGTTGCAAATTTTCCGCTGATCGATTTATAACAAAAAAAAAAAGCCACTTTGATGTGGGGATTATCTAAGCTTTAAAGAGTTTACAATTATATTCTATTGTTTTCTCCAAAGTAAATTCTATGTATATACGTAAAAGACACATTGTGATAGTTTAAGCAAGATAGTTTTGGCTATCAAATAATTGAAATGTGGATAAAAATCTGCCAGAGTTCCCTCCCTTTGACAATGTGAAAAATATGCCTTGAATTTAGTGTTTTAACCATAGTGTTTGAAACTACAGTATCTTTGAATATTTTTAAAAATCGAAACTTCAGCACTCTTTCAACATGTTCAATACATTTTCTCACATTTCCCTCATCTTCTAACCATTTATCACAGTGATCAATTTGAAATATGAGAAAATTAAATGTATATTTTGAGCTTGTCATATCTCTGCTCGTGAAATGCAGCATTATTTAGAAGTCGACAGCATATTATTTAATTACTGAAGTCATGGAGTTTATCTTGCTTTTTGTTTCAATACGCGCCATTTTAATATGCAAAAATAATCCATGAAAAACTAACCAATTATCCCAATTGGGATATTACCATATATCCCAATTGGGATATATTATTCCAATTGGGATTATTCCCAATCTATTGAATAGATGTTACTTTTTCCGATCTATTAAGAATAAAAATAAAAGAGGTAATTTTGAGCTCAACTGGCTATAGCCAGGGTGGGAGGGTGGGCCTTTGCTATCACTTTGTATCGCCGTCAGTCCGTCGTAAATTTTCCATTGAAAGATCTTCTCCGAAACCACTATGACAATTTGAACCAAACTTGGTAAAATGGTCTGTTGATCCTGTAAAAATTATATCCAGGAGTTCCGTATCTAATCCAAGATGGCCGCCAGGGGGGAATAGTTTTAGCATTGGACCCTATGCTAAACACTTTCAAAGATTTTCTCCTCTAAAATCAGAGGGCCAATTTGGAAACAAATCTGGTCAAAATATGTTCCCCGCTGGCGGCCATCTTGGATGAGATGCGAACCTGCTTGACATGTGTAGAAATTGTAGTCCTTGATAAGCTGAACAAATAAACAAAAAAGAGTTACTAGGACCTGAGGACCTGGATTATTTATACTGGAAACCGTAATGAATACCTTGAAAATGTTATCATAAAACAACGGCAGAAGAATGTCCAGGAACAACGAATGTGATGACGAATCTGGGGCGAAGTTGACCTAATAAGAGGGGTGGCCCTTGGTAATGTGATTGAGATTTTTCGTGTTCATTTTTAAAGATACATGTACATGAGCAAGGTATGTAGAAAACTATGTATAAGAAACATTTTATTTACATACCTTTTATGTTTCAAATGATTGGATAATTCTTCCGTAGTGCTGATAGCTTTGGATCACTGTATATTTGACTTCAGTAGTATTTCTTTCAATATAAAACAGTTTTATTTCAATGAAATACTAAAAATAAAAATCTCTGATGTCTTAATAAAATAAAATAAAATTTTAGACAGAGACATCAGAGATAAAATCTCTGATGCCTCTGTCGAGCGCTGCTGATGAGGAATAAATTTCCGAAATGGCCATACAGCTCATTACAATTATTGCAGTTGGAGTTAACACATGTGTTATGGTCTCATGTTCATTTACTCCATATCCTTTCGTAAAATATTTATTAAAATCCGATTACATGTATATGAACACAGTAAAACAATGCACACGTGCTTAAGTCTAACACTTTCCCATAGAAGGTTTGGATAGGTGTTTGCTTTTGCTGCATAACTACTTCTTGTTTATTTTTTTCAAATCATATTGTCCTTTTGTCATGATTTCCACAAGGTCTTTGCTATTTGTCTTCAGTCCATTATCCAAGATGGTTGAACAACAATCCCAAAAATGGGGCAGTGTAAAGTTGGGGTTGTCATCAACATTATCAATTTCATTGACACTATTGTCATTTCAATCACCATTGTTTCATTAAAATTACTTTCAGTTTCATGTCCATTCCTAACATCTTGTAACAAATAGTTTTCCAAATTTCATCAAGGCGTTTTCTGTGGCAAGCTTGCAATTATAGCAAAAATAGTCCCTAACATCTTGTTACAAATACAAGTAGTCGATGCCACTGCTGGTGGACTGTTAGTCCCCAAGGGTATTCACCAGCCCAGAAGTTAGTACTTCGGTGCTGACCCGAAAGCCGATCACTTTTGGAATCTAACAATATCCAATTTTTTGTAAATTTTGTTGAAAACTAAGGAGTATCTCCCTCATGCAAAGCTCTGTCCTTAGATAATTTTTGGCTTTACATTTAGATCATATTGGCCATTTGCTCTCTATCATTTTTTCATCAACTTTGAGTTTATGGTCTTCGAAACGTTTAGATGGTGTGTTCACGTTTCTCCCACTTTTGAATTTTTAGTATACAAGTAAGAAAAAAAAGTGGGAGAATAGTGAATTATGTGTACATGACATTAATTAAATTTACCTGTAATTAGACTGACAGTGAAATCAGTATTTTTATAACTTTCAAAGTTAAAAACACAATTTCATCTATATTTTGTTAGGTAATCGCTATCTTCTTTACTGTAAAACATTTTTTTTCGGAATTCATGAAAAGAAGAGCATATTTTATCGATGTTGATTAGTTTTTATTTTTTCTGTATACTGTATAATCCATAATGACACTGTATTTTTTCTTTATGTCGAGAAATCACTAATTATATCATAAAGTATTTAATTATTTAATTTCATAATCAGCATTAGTATTCATCTCAAAAGCACACATGTCAGGCTATAGCACTATACAAAAGTAACAACATTGCTAATATAGACAATTCAACAAGCACAAAAACGCATATGTGACTTTTATAAAAAAAAGTGCATTTTTTTTGTCCAGTAAATGTTTACCTTTGAATTTTAACATTTTTCTATTTTCTTTTTCGCCGTTGGTAAATATAGCTTCTGCTCGATAATTGACATCATATTTTATTTGTTTTTAAATAGGACGTCTGTGAATATTTTGGACTTAAGTGCCCCAATACAGCAAAAAACGTCTGTCCACACTGAAAAATATCTGCAAACATCCCATTTTTGTATAATAAATTCATACTAAGGTAAAATAAATATAGGACAGTTTGTTTTTGAAACAGACTTTTCACTTCCAGTATCAATTAAGCCTGTTAGAGCTACCTTGATGCCTCACACTGTGTTAAGGTCGGCATATAAAAATGTCCAATATTTCTTTTATTTGTAATTATCAATATAATAAACTGAAATTAGCTGAACATTTTGTTTTGCATGTTTATTTTTATTATACCCCCGCTTGAAAAGTGGGAGTATATAGTGATGGGGTGTCCGTCCGCCCGTCCTTCCGTCCGTCATTCCGTCCGTTACACATGGGGGTACCCATCTCTTATCCGCTACTCCTCCTGAACCACTGAATAGATTTTCATGAAACTTTAACACAGTCTTTGTGACATAATGTTGATGTGCACCTCCTATTTCAGAATTTGATTGATTTTTGGGGTTTCCCATTGCCAAACATGGACTTTGCCATTACATTACATGTACACATGGGGGTACCCATCTCTTATCCGCTACTCCTCCTGAACCATTGAATAGATTTTCATGAAACTTAAGTACAGTCTTTGTGACATAATGTAGATGTGCACCTCCTATTTCAGAATTTGATTTGATTGATTTTTGAGGTTTCCCATAGCAAAACAAGGACTAAGATTTTACATTACAAGAGATACCCATCTCTTATCTGCTACTCCTCCTGAACCACTGAATAGATTTTCATGAAATTTTAACACAGTCTTTGTGACATAATGTAGATGTGCACCTCCTATTTCAGATTTTGATTTGATTGATTTTTGGGGTTTCCCATAGCAAAACATTAACTCTGCAATACATTACAAGGGGGCACCCATCTCTTACCCGGTACTCCTCCTAAACCACTGAATAGATTTTCATGAAACTTTAACACAGTCTTTGTAACAGAATATGGATGTGCACCTCTTATTTCAGAATTGATTTAATTGATTTTTGGGGTTTCCCATAGCAAAACATGGACTTTGACAGTACATTACAAATGGGTACCCATCTCTTATCCACTACTCCTCTTGAACCACTGAATAGTTTTTCATGAAACTTTGACATGGTCTTTGTGACATAATGTAGATTTGCATCTTCTAATTTAGAATTTGATTTGATTGATTATCAAATGGTGGAGGGGGTATATATCAGTGAGCTTTGCTCACAGTTTTTTCTAGTTACAATAATTAATATGCATTCTTCACCAGTTGAATGCATATGACATGTATGAACATGACTCATATCAAGGTGCAGATTACATCTTGACAGTGAACCGTTATTCCACGGCCTGTTATGTGATATTGATATTATTAGGCAATATAAATCAGAGGATATTTATAAAAAAATATCGATAAATATATAGTTATTATGTCACCTGCTGTGAGCAGGGTTCACACAAAGGGATTACTATCCTTCCTCTGCGTCATCTCTCGGTGCTGACTCCGCAACTCCTTCAAAACAGCAAGTCAGATTCCAACCGAACTTTCAGGATATGTTGTTCTCCTTGTGTAGTTATGCACCTGATACTTAGAGGGTGGCTTTACAGATTTTAGAGGATCACGGAGCCAAAATAGCTCAATTGTTAATGAGAATTGTTAATTTGCAAATCCAACACAACTATTATGTCATTTTCCAACTAATCTTTCAGGATATGTTTTTCACTTGAAGTAATTGTGCACCTGATACATTGAATTTTTATTTAACAGATTTTAGAGGTTTACTGAGCCAAAATAGCACATTTGTTAATTCAATTTGTTAATCTGTGACTCCTTCATAACTGTCATATGCCAACCCAACTCTCAATAAATAATGCACATTATATTTAAACTTTTGTTTTTAATTATGCTAGTCAACACAGCTCATTGTATCACCTGCATTAACGCAGTGGTGACATAAAGGGATTTTGTGTCCGTCGTCGGCGTAACAAAAAAATTCAGTCACATTTTTCTCAGGAACCTCATATGCCAGCCTTTTTCAATTTTGCATGGAGTATCAGTATATGGACTTTTACTGTGTAATACAGTTTGGGATCACTCACATGCCAACTTTCTGTTTGACGGAACTTGGTATATATTTTGTGTACTGAAAATTTCTGTCACAATTTTCTCAGGAACCACATGTGCCAGCCTTCTGAACTTTGTCGTTGAGTATCAGTATCGGGACCAATGCCGTGAAACATTTTGGGATCTCTCAGGTAATTACTTGCTGTTTGACAGAATTTACAATATTTCCCCGTCGGCATTGCAAATTATTTTTGTCAAATTTTTCTTAGGAACCACATATCCCAGTCTTCTGCAATCTGGCATGCACTATCAATATGGGACTAATACGATGTAAAAGAGTTGGGAGTCTCTCCCATGCCCTCTTTCTGTTTGGAGGAACTTAGATACTTCTTTTGTGCCTTGAAAATTTCGCTCAGATTTCCTTAGAAACCACATATCAAGCCTTATGCCATTTAACATTGAATATCAGTATGAGGTCCTATACCGTGCAAGATAGTTTGGAATCTCTCTGATACCCACTTCTTGATTGATGGAACTTGGAGTTTTTTCCAACGTTTGCATCACAATATTCCACATGTCTTCCCTGGAAGACTTACTAGTAAGTTTATTAATCTATAAGTTCTTCACAACTATAATTCATGTTCTAACCAAATTTGCAGGATATGTTTTTCTCCTAATCTAGACATGCACTTGATACTTAATTTTTTTTTATTAATCAGATTTTGTAGGTCCAATGGGCCCAAAATTCCTTTTCTGTTGTGAAGGCAACACAAGTGTGAAACACCCATCTATTTTTAAGCTCATCTGGTATACAAGGCCATGTGAAGTACATCAATGGAACCACCATCATTTTTTAGCTCAACTGACTCAAAGGGTCAATGTAAGCTATCGATATCACTTGGCGTCCGTCTTCCAGCGTTAACTTTTCACATTTTCATCTTTTCTCCTGAAACCCCTGAAGCAATATAACCAAACTTTACAAGAATGATTTATGGAATGTCCTTAACAAAGATTGCTCATTTCGTTCCGATTCAATAATAACATGGAACAGGACGGACCATATATTGAAATTTACCCTGTGGGAAAATCACGTTTTAATCTTCCTATGAAACCACGGAAGCAAATTCAACCAAACTTTACAGGTAGATGTATAGAAGGTCCTTCATAAAGAATGCTCAATTCATCCCGGATCGATATAAAAACATGGCTGCCAGTGCGGATCTTAGTTTTAACATTGGACCTTTAGCCTTAAATTTGTATTCCTAATCGGATATCAATTAGATTTTTTCATTTGATTTATTTAAGTGCAAGCTTTCAGTTAGAAGCTCACAGATTTTGAACACATTGGGAATAATCCCAATTGGGATAAAATATCCAAATTGGGATAACTTATCCATTGGGATAAGTTTTTATATCCCGGCTAATGAAGATATATATAAATGACTAGTTATTCGTAAATTTCATTTTACAGGTTTAATGGCGCATCATCATCCATGAAAATTATAAATCTATACGGTTAGAGCTTTCAGACAGTATATTTCTGTTGTCATAAGAATGTTGCAAATTTTCCGCTGATCGATTTATAACTGAAAAAAAATCAGCCACTTTGATGTGGGGATTATCTAAGCTTTAAAGAGTTTACAATTATATTCTATTGTTTTCTCCAAAGTAAATTCTATGTATATACGTAAAAGACACATTGTGATAGTTTAAGCAAGATAGTTTTGGCTATCAAATAATTGAAATAAGAGTAAAAATCTGCCAGAGTCCCCTCCCTTTGACAATGTTAAAAATATGCCTTGAATTTAGTGTTTTAACCATAGTGTTTGAAACTACAGTATCTTTGAATATTTTAAAAAATCGAAACTTCAGCACTCTTCTCACATTTCCCTCATCTTCTAACCATTTATCANGATCAATTTGAAATATGAGAAAATTAAATGTATATTTTTGAGCTTGTTAAAATATCTCTGCTCGTGAAATGCGGCATTATTTAGAAGTCGACAGCATATTATTTAATTACTGAAGTCATGGAGTTTATCTTGCTTTTTGTTTCATTACGCGCCATTTTAATATGCAAAAATAATCCATGAAAAACTAACCAATTATCCCAATTGGGATATTACCATATATCCAAATTGGGATTATTCCCAATGTATTGAATAGATGTTACTTTTTCCGATCTATTAAGAATAAAAAATAAAAGAGGTAATTTTGAGCTCAACTGGCTATAGCCAGGGTGGGCTTTTGCTTTCACTTTGTATCGGCGTCAGTCCGTCGTAAATTTTCCATTGAAAGATCTTCTCCGAAACCACTATGACAATTTGAACCAAACTTGGTAAAATAGTCTGTTGACCCTATAAAAATGTATATCCAGGAGTTCCGTATCTAATCCAAGATGGCCGCTAGCGGGGAATAGTTTTAACATTGGACCCTATGCTAAACACTTTCAAAGATTTTCTCCTCTAAAATCAGAGGGCCAATTTGGAAACAAATCTGGTCAAAATATGTTCCCCGCTGGCGGCCATCTTGGATGAGATGCGAACCTGCTTGACATGTGTAGAAATTGTAGTCCTTGATAAGCTGAACACTTTTGCAACTTCAACTCTATCTGAAATAGTTTTTAAAATAAAAGTAAACAAGTATAAAAATAATAAAAATTCATCTGTATGGATCGTCAACTTTCTTCAAAATTGCAGGACATGTATATCTTATTGTACTGACTATTTTTGCAATTATAAACTTTACCTCTACCTTCTTTCTTTTTCAATATACAAGACAAAAAGTAACAAAAACGGAATTTTTATGCGGAAAATAGGGCAATAACTCCAAGACGGGTTAATCGGATACTCTCCAAAATTACAGATCGGTTAGATCTCATCGTGCTGATCATTTTTATCCCTTAGTCAGATTTTTGATATCTAAAAGGGTTGTTGAGTTATTTGCAGCAACAGCTATGTTCTATTTTTAGTAAGAGCGACCAGGTTGTTTGGTCTACGGACATAAAAATCACAAACTTAGAAGTGCATACAGCAAGGCCACAGTTACTAGAACACAGGCGAAACTGCTGTTTTTATACGGCCGCAAAATAATGATGTCATATTATGGTATTGCACCTCATCGTTGTCATCTTTGTCGTCTGTAGGCAATTTTCTTTTATAAAACAATATTCGAATAATCTTTATGAAATTTAAAACAATGTTCCTTATAAAACCAAGAAATGAATGACAAAATATAGAAAAAAATACGTACACTTCAATGAATAAACAGAATTGTGTATTCTTCTCTTGATAAAAAAAACTAATTATACTATTTTTCATACATTATCTTTAAATAGAATTCACTTGAATTTACTCTATATTACGTACGCACTAACTTATGCATTACATTATTTCAAATAACTAGTTTTATCACTACATGTATTCTTCACTTATCACAAAATAAATATAATGATACCTACATCACCCTTTTTCTGTAGGTACTTCTAAAAACACGTAAATGTAAATACCTTAATCACTGTAGACAGTCAAGTTTAGTGTATAAAGTATAAAAATTACATTCAATCTGTATTTGATTGATTAAGAATACGTACTTCATTGCGTTTTATCAGTCAATAAAAGCATATAAGCAAGCGACATCGCCAAAATCTGTGACATGATGTGTCTCAACCTCTATTAGATCCTTACGCAAATCTATATCATATTTTGGACATTTCGTGATGAATCAAGCATCATCCTCTTATCGAACGTCGGTAGAAAACCAGTCTTTCAAGATGCCATGGACAAGAACGAAACCGTAAAGAATATTTACCCAGTTTAATTTTCGTTAATTTAACCTTCTGGACCATTTTTATCTAAAGCCAGTCCATATAACATTGACACAACGATGAACACCCCGGTGCTTCTGTAGCGAAATAAACAAAAAAGAGTTACTAGGACCTGAGGACCTGGATTATTTATACTGGAAACCGTAATGAATATAAAACAACGGCAGTAGAATGTCCAGGAACAACGAATGTGATGACGAATCTGGGGCGAAGTTGACCTAATAACAGGGGTGGCCCTTGGTAATGTGATTGAGATTTTTCGTGTTCATTTTTAAAGATACATGTACATGAGCAAGGTATGTAGTACACTATGTATAATAAACATTTCATTTACATACCTTTTAGTTTCAAATGATTGGATAATTCTTCCGTAGTGCTGATAGCTTTGGATAACTGTATATTTGACTTCAGTAGTATTTCTTTTAATATAAAACAGTTTTATTTCAATGAAATACTAAAAATAAAAATCTCTGATTTCTTAATAAAATAAAATAAAATTTTAGACAGAGACATCAAAGATAAAATCTCTGATGCCTATGTCGAGTGCTGCTGATGAGGAATAAATTTCCGAAATGGCCATTACAATTATTGCAGTTGGAGTTAACACATGTGTTATGGTCTCATGTTCATTTACTCCATAACCTTTCGTAAAATATTTATTAAAATCCGATTACATGTATATGAACACAGTAAAACAATGCACACGTGCTTAAGTCTAACACTTTCCCATAGAAGGTTTGGATAGGTGTTTGCTTTTGCTGCATAACTACTTCTTGTTTATTTTTATCAAATCATATTGTCATTTTGTCATGATTTCCACAAGGTCTTTGCTATTTGTCTTCAGTCCATTATCCAAGATGGTTGAACAACAATCCCAAAAATGGGGCAGTGTAAAGTTGGGGTTGTCATCAACATTATCAATTTCATTGACACTATTGTCATTTCCATCACCATTCTTTCATTAAAATTACTGTCAGTTTCATGTCCATTCCTAACATCTTGTAACAAATAGTTTTTCCAAATTTCATCAAGGCGTTTTCTGTGGCAAGCTTGCAATTATAGCAAAATTAGTCCCTAACATCTTGTTACAAATACAAGTAGTCGATGCCACTGCTGGTGGACTGTTAGTCCCAAAGGGTATTCACCAGCCCAGAAGTTAGTACTTCGGTGCTGACCCGAAAGCCGATCACTTTTGGAATCTAACAATATCCAATTTTTTGTAAATTTTGTTGAAAACTAAGGAGTATCTCCCTCATGCAAAGCTCTGTCCTTAGATAATTTTTGGCTTTACATTTAGATCATATTGGTTATTTGCTCTCTATCAGTTTTTCAACAACTTTGAGTTTATGGTCTTCCAAATGTTTAGATTTTATCTGCACTGAAGAGACATAAGTTGTCGAAATGCACATAATAATGCAGAAAATAAATTCACAGTAACTTCGGTATTTGTTATTTCTTACTTTCATCAATAAGTTTTTCTGTGGCAAGATTGTCATTATGACAAAAATAGTCCCCAAAAGTGTCCCAGGAGGTAAAAAAGTAATAAATCCTCTTCTTCCAACTCATCATTATCTTAACATGCACTGGAGTTACACCTGAAAGGGTATAATCAAAGCAATGTAAATATAAATTTGGAGTAAGGAACATGGAATACAAACAAATACAAATTCTTATACTTCTTATGCTTTTGTCGGGCAAAGGGTGACAGTGATTGTAAGAGCACTTTGCCAGTTTAATTGATGTTTGTTGACAATCCCGCACCCATGACCAAGAAAGACATGGATGTAGCGTTGCTCGACAAGTAGCAAAGAATTCCGCTTAAACCGGTGCTAGGGGCCGTCTTGAACTTACTATGAGGTATGAGCAAAGCTCATTGTTGAAGGCCTCATGGTGACTTCAAGATGAAGAACAACAATAAAAGCGTTGTTCCTTTGCTTGTTTTTTCCCATGTATTTGTAGACACTTTGTCTCATGTGCATTTACTCCATATCCTTTTATTCACCATTTACATTTAATTAGTTTTCTGTTTCCTATTTAAGTCAGCTAACGAAATTGTCATGTGCCAACTTTGTGCATGTTTTGTGTCTAATTAACATTTCTGTGTTTTTATAAGCCATCTGACATAATCATTTGCTGATTATAGTGAGTTAAACCATTGTTGTGACGTCATCTTTTGTATTAACTGTGGATTATTTTTAAAGAACCCACGGCTTACCCTCTATTGTTTCTCCAATTTAAAGTTTAAAAACGTCCCGAGGGAAATGTACGTTAATACATTTTACTGCGAACTGATTGTCCGATCAAGAGAAATAGTTTTGTTCGCATCGAGTGTTGAAATACATTCGTTTGGCACGGATCTTTTTGATTTTCGGAGGGGGGTTGCTGGGATTTTCACCCGAGTTGGGAAACGTTTTAGACCGCATGATAGGAAATTTGCTGCTTGTTGGGAGAGTTTTTTTTTCTAATGAACAGCGCGAGGGCTAGATTATTTTTTAACCAAGGTGTTCGTGTGGAAGATTTTCTTAGCATAGTCCGGGGCCAGAAATCCCAGCCCCACCCCTGAAAATCCAATGTTCCGTGCTTAACTGGGTCGTTTAACTTACCTCAGTAATGTATATATTGTACATGTTGTAGAAGCTGGCAACATGGTAATTTATATTTCCTTCAAGTACAACTAGATTCAAACTATACGTCTGATAAATACGCGGAAATGTTCTTTTTAATTTCGGTCTTTTCTTCACAACATAAAAAAAAACAAAAAAAAATCTTATAATCTTTTGCGAGTTCCCTCCAGTTATCAGTGTTAGTTCAAAATTTATACAAAATTCTGCATCCAACTGTGGTGAAAAGCACAGTAATAGATAACGGGCTTTACCAGCTGTGCTGAGATGATCTATTTCTTCAAGAATATATGCATTTGGTAGAAGGAAAATTAAATGAATATCCGGCTTGTACACCTTTTTTCACGAATTTACATTTTTCTGTACCACTTAGCTTCTTATTAAACAAAGGCCTTTGACAAAGCAAAACCTTGAAATATCATTAACAGGGGTAATAACACGGGATCCCAAGCTCTCTGTGAGCCAGGAACCCATGTATGTACAGATTCCTAGGAGTGGAGCCCGGAGCCCTTGTTTTCGAGCCCGGAACCCTGTGGTGTAGCCCAGATCCCCACATTAAAAAACGGTTGGAGCCTAGGAGTCAAGAGCCCATGTTATTCCCCTTGAACCGTAAGTTTTTGGCAATTCTCTTGTCAAAGAAGAATTTCAGGAGATCGTGACCGAAGCAAAGAAATAAAAGGACTTTAGAATAGTTATAATTGGACTTGAACTTTATATTCCTAGCTCAATTATTTTAATGTGTTACTGTTTAGAAAAAAGTAACATTAGGCCATAATAAACAAAATATCCTACATTCTCATTCCCTCTAGCCCCGATTTTTTTACATGCCTGAACAAATTTTATTTTGATTTTTTGGGGGCAAATTTTGGTACATTTCTTATATAATTAAAACATTTTTCACAAAAAGATAAAAATATAAAATGAGAGTCGCCCACCTGCCCAAAATTTTAAGAAAAAAATTAGATGAGAATCTAGGAATTATCTTATTATGGCCTTATCTTCGAGTTTTATGTATGATCTGTACTAATGACACATAAATTGCCGGAATGGTAAGAATTGCTGAATGTAACCAATTGAAAAGATGCGAAATGTTATGAAAACGTTGACAATTACGAAGTCTTATTTTACAGTTCTTCAACTTATTTTAATATTCACTAAATTAGAATTACAGGAACATGGATATTAATCTGTCATTAATTTGTCAAGTC
>MJUU01007248.1:159202-169398 GCA_002080025.1 Modiolus philippinarum
GGGGGGATAAAGATTCTATAATCATATACAATTGAACATCATGCTTTCTTTTTTTCAAATTTTTAAAAAATTATTTCTTATAGGAAAAGTGACTCGATTAAACATTTATATTTAAACCAAAAATTATTCTCTTCTTTCCCCTGCAATTTCCTCGTGCAAGTATTACCCTGGGGTTAAAAATATCAAAATGTGTTCTTGCAGAAAGTATCTCATTATACAGATAAAACTTACGTTTTTCTCTCTTCTTCGTTCTTCTTTGATAAGGTTTAGAGGTTCAACACTATTCACCGGCATTTTTTTACTGAATTTAATGCCCTTTTTATTCACTTTAAAAAATACATGTACCACAATTGAAGTTTATCTGAGTATATTAGATATCGCTTAAAATCCAACTTTTAGAACAACTTCATCCATATAATTCTTCTTTTACACTGAGTGAACTTTCGTTCATAAAGACATATATTGTACGAAGATAACAATGCAGTAATTAGATAGGCGATAATCCTTTTAATCTCTTGATTACATAAATGTCCCAACAATGATTTAAGTAAGAGAAACAATGGCCAAGTGTGAATTCATGATAAACAATCCACTCGCCTCCGGCTCGCGGATTCTTTTTCATGAATTCACACTTGGCCATTGTATCTCCTTTGCATACAATGTAGTTTAGTAATAGCTACCTAATAATTAATTAATTACATAAATGAAATAAAGGTATGTTTTCTTATTGACATAAACAATGAAAAGATATCGAGTAAATATATACAAAGGTTTGGGCCCATAAAACTAGTTTAACTCCGCGGCAGCAGGTTTGCGCCTGTCCTAAGTCAGGAAATTTATTAAGCCTTTGTGTGTCTTGCCTGTTTTCTAGTTAGTTCACTTTATGTCTATGGGAGTCTAGGATGATGTTTATTTCGCTGAACTTGATTACTCTTTATTTAGGGGCCAACTCCGACCTGCCGTTGGGTGTGGGGTTTCCTCACCGTTCATTGAAGATCTTATGTTGGCTTTGAGTTGTTATTTCTCCCCTTTGGGTCGTTGTCTCTTTGATAAATCCCCCGTTTCCCTTATTTTTCCTATGAGTTAAAGCCTCTACAAATACATGGTAGAACGATGCAAAGCAACAACGCTTTTACTCTTGAAATCACAAGAAACTATCTTCGTGTTTACATTTGATTTTGTTGAAATGTTGAATAAAACAAATGATTTATACACAACAAAATGTTTTCGTTAATATGTCATGTCTATTTTTTATAGCACATGTGGTGTTATTTTTCATATAAACGTACCTGTAACTTCTTTAAACAATCCACCTTTTTGAAGCACTTCACAATAGGGTCTTCATCAATAGTTTCTCAAGCTGCAGTTAAACAGTTGATAGCCAAAGATAAAGCTTTTCGCTTTTTGTTGCCGAGGGATATTCACTCTGCCCTCCAAGCTGGTTTACGCTACGAATGTACCATTCTTCATCGGATCAAGCGTTTCTACGACCGTTACTTTTATGATTAAATTACGAACCAAGTTCGGAAAATACTTGTCGGTAATATTTGGCCTTATCAAAGGAGGGATTTGGCAAGTTTAGAGACAGAATGTATGGCCGTTTGTCGCTTTAGAGTGGTGGCCGTTGGCGAGGGGTTAATTTGCAATGCAAACAATTAATGCATGAGGTTTCTGGTCGTAAGTAAGAGGTAGTCGTAAGTGAGAGGGCCGTCTAAGAAGGGACTTACAAAAATCGAAATCCAGAGACATGGCTAAAACTATAGCATAAAAAAAAACAAAGACGAAGTAAGGACATGAGTTGTTCCATTGCTTTTTACCATGTATTTATAGAGATTTTGTCTCATGTGCATTTACTCCATATCCCTTCATTGCTTATGAGGACAGCCACAAGGCACGGAAATGAGAACACGACATTCAAACCGGGGATATGGTTCGTCTGGAACTAACTATGAGGTATGAGCAATGATCATTGTTGAACGTCTCATGGTGACTTCATGACGAAGAACAATAAAACAGTTTTCCCAGTGCTAGGTTTCACAACATGCATTTGTAGTGACCTTGTCCCATGTGCATTTACTCCATATCTTTTCATTGTTTATTTAAGGCACTTACAGTGCGGACTCCAAAGAAAATTGATAATACTTGAAGTCGAAATTCAAGTATGTCAACTGTTAAAGTTAATGAGGGAAACCAAAGCTTTGAAAAGCCGACCAGCCTTCTTCTTCCATTACAGAACCACACATCTAATCCAAGATAAAGACCTTGCATACATTTATCTGAATGATCTAGTACGTCAATTATTATAGTAAATGAGAACAAACAAAGTTTTAAAGAGCTGATCAGCCTTGTCGCTCCATCACAGTACGGCACATCTACTCCAAAACCTTACATATTTTCATCAAAAGGATCATGACCAGTAAAAACCTGAAAGTTGTACTATTTCTGATAGAAGTTGGTAAATAAATTGACACTCAAAAATGATGCATAACATTAAAATAAAATAAAAAAAAAAAACATGAAAAGGCCCCTCATTAGGGTATAGGAAACAAAATCACTCAAAGAGTTTTCTATAGCTGAAATTTTTGTGGATTTTATCGTTTTATTTCTTAATGAAAAGGTTTTGGGGAAAATGTATATGAGACAACATACTTACAAAAAACTTTTATCATTTTATTGTTTATGGTGAATGAAAGGATAAGGAGTAAATGTACATGAGACAAAGAAAGTCTCTACAAATACATGGTAAAACAAGAATAGGAACAACGCTTTTATTGTTGTTCTTCATCTTGAAGTCACCATGAGGCCTTCAACAATGAGCTTATTGCAAATTGGAAATCCAGAAATCACTTCTGTTCTCAAACAAATCGTAGATCGTTGTAACATTTTGTTATCACATATTTACATTGCGGGTAGTAGTTTGTCTGAATTTTGTAGCTAAAATAGCTTTATCCATAGTCTCAATATTTTACTTAATATGCTTTATTTACATGACTTGATGTAATGTAACACTTGCCTTACGGCTTCCATCTTAAAACTTGATATTTTTTTCATCTTGTAAATAGCCTGGAATGTTCATAAAAATTTTCATTTGTTCTCAAACATGTTTAATGCTTTTGTATTTGAGGTCTATTTTTTTGTTTTAAAAATCAATTAAAACAAAAATGGTTTTTCACGCAAAATTTTATAGAATAAAATGCCAAATATGACATACAGTTTTTAATGGTAAATAATTTAATTATTTAAAAAAAACGGATATTTTTCCTACATTCAAAGGAGACTTTAAATGTGAAAAATTAGTGAAAAATGCTTTGTTTGTTCAAAATATTATCCAATTAAAGCAATTGACTAAAACTGCGACACAGGGATGTAGGTAATCTGTCTAATTGACCGATAATTAGGTGACACATTGCTGATGATTGTTTAAGAATTAACTAGTTATTTAAAAAAAATGGATAACAGTAAACACGTTCAATGACCGAAAATTACATTGACAGGTCACAATCCACAAGGAAACTGCACAAATGTAAATAACGATGGAAACTCGGGATAGCCGGGCTTGGTATCGGCTCCAGTAAAAGCTAGCTACCGGTTGTCTAAACCAGTTTTATACATACAATTTATAAACAATTACAGACAGTATAGGGAAAGTATAAATCAAAGTAATAAGAAAGAGTAGACCCTTAATAGGGTCTGTAAGTCTCGTCATGTGACACCAAGATTTCACGATAAACTTGATATTTAAAGACCTTTCCCGCCAAAAGATGACGTTTTGGGATTATGACGTTTAAATTTTTGTTTAAAACGTCATATATTAGTGTGCAAAATGCAATTTACGGGTACAAAAATTGGACCCGGAAGTTTCAAAATTCGACGAGACTTACAGACCCTATTTGAGTTCATGGTAAAGGCTATCAGTCATTGGTCAAGGTCATAGCAAAATGCTTTGCCTTCAGATATTGTTAAATGATGAGAAATAGCTGATAAGATGTATTAGAGAAAATGCGAGTCTCATCAAAGTCTACAATTAATTCATCGGGTCCAGAATTATTGGACCATTGGTTTTGAATCAAGGGCCAATTTTAGGGTTTTAGCTTATATCTCAAAAACAATTTAAGATACAAAGAAATTATAGAAGAAAAGATGTTCAGTACAATCTGGTCGATAAAACAGGGACAAGGTCAAATGTCAAAGTGTAACAACGTTCTTTGCCAAGAGTCCTCGGCGAACTACACCCAAGGAGTTTTGTAATGTTGTAAACAGGACATAAATGGCATTGCCAACCGGAAGTGACTCACATGTTCTTAGCAACAAGCTATTTTACAAAAACTCCTTAGCAACTGTTGAGCAAAGGACTAAGAAGTTCAGAAGTTTTGTTTAACATCAAAATAGGTAATAAAATCAAACTGAAACATGAGATTATGGTGAAAACTGACCAAGGTAACTTTTCCCAAAATAAATGGATTTGTATCAAAACATTTTTAAACAGTGATGAAAAAAAATTGAGAGAATGTTGCAAATCTGTACTTGTTTTACATACTGATATACAGGAAAGTTTTTCAATGTTATGAGTGTTATAAAATTGGACATAACCAAAGTGAATTTGCAACCAAGAGTCTATACTTTTTTCGGGTAGTTGCAATGACAAAATCGCTATTTAAATATCTAAGTCAACAACGTGTATTGTTTACGAGCAAAAACTAAACATTGAAGAACAAACCAAATATCCATAGATCGAAATCTCGAAAATATTCATTATTCAGCTTGTAACAGGTTTCAAAATCTCTGAAATGCAAAAGAGGTCCCCGTAAAGGAAAATAGAAATTCTAAATTGGTTTCAATGGGCAACATAATAACGTGAATCATTGTGATGAGCTTGATATCTTCTTTGTCTTATTCTCCAATGTATTTATTTCAAAATATATTCCAATTCAATAAATATGCAATCTGACTACATCTTCGCTAGCCAAGGGTTACGATTTCACCCTTTACAGATCAAGCTGGATTTCTGAAGTCTCAAATCCACGTTTTGATTGGTTGCAGTTAACTTCCGCTGTATCCAATCAATTAGTTTACATTCAGCTTTTAAATATATATCATAACAATAAAACATAAAATATGGTGTTTAGTGATTTTTTTGATTTTGCAAAATTTCCACGATTTTATAATGTTTCTTTACTTTCGAGTGGTTATTTCCTTGTAGTTAAATATATTGTTAATTGTTGTATTATTAGATGCAATAAATATCTTTAATTATTACAATAAATCATGCTGAAACTCTTACTTCAAAGGGAGATAATTTGAAACTGATGTTTCACAAATTGTGACTCAATCTGCCAAGGAGCGGATCGTAAACCCGGTTTGGCTTGCGAAGATGATCTGACTACAGATGGCCACAATTATTCATTACAATCATTGTCACAGGTATGAAATATGCAAGTATTAGGTATAAATGACATTTAATATTCCCGAAAGCCAAACTTCTTATTTGTTACAACTTGTACTAAAGATAATGGGTAAATAGCCATGGATTCAAAATTTACCAAACATATATAAAGCTATACCTTATTTACCTTATCTAGATATCTGGATATATTACTTATTTAAAAGACCGGTCTAACTGGAAAGACTCTATATTTTTCACAACCAAATGTTTTTCCTCTATATTAAAAATAATTTCTTTTGTGACTTCTGTTTATGTGTGTAACCAAACTATAATTAAGGTCTTTCACCACAGTGAAAGACCTTACTGTAATTCTTCCGATTATTATTTTTTTTTCATCCGCCACAACTCAAGCTTCGAAACTACGCGACATATCATTTCGATACTTGGTGTGATAAATCGACATCAGTGTGGGACCTTAAAACTGAGGGCAGCATATTGAGCTATTTTTAGTAACGGAGTTATCTCCCCCACTCCGAAAACCCTTGTTATTGGATAGACTCATAAACCGTAACCTATATCAAAAATCTGAGATGTGGAAAATGTTGCATACATCCTAAGAATGATTTATCATGAAAAAAAAAATTGGGGTCGCGACCCCGGTTACGCGTTTTTGACCCCTAAATATGCAAATTTCTAAAAGTTATCGGATTTCAACCAAATTCGGTTTCTAGCTAGCTTTCATGGTCCTGATTACAAATCTGGGGTCAAAATTTTTTTTCGTCCACCATTTGAAATTTTGTTATCGCGATATCTCGGAAACGATAAAAAATTTCTGAAAACATTATATTGCAAAAAGACTCATTGAGATCTACATTTGATACATGGA
This sequence comes from Modiolus philippinarum, assembly GCA_002080025.1. NCBI lineage: Eukaryota > Metazoa > Mollusca > Bivalvia > Mytilida > Modiolidae > Modiolus > Modiolus philippinarum. Next base: position 165,472 of record MJUU01007248.1, read on the forward strand.
ACAAAAACTCTGCGATGTACCGTTTTTGAGTTATAGACCTTGACGCGTTTCGGCAAATTGGTTTTTCGCGAATAACCTTTAAACGCTTACAGATATTATAGTAAACATGATATTTAAAATGATCAGTGCAAAGAGAGCTTCAATGTGAGTACCAGGTTGAAGGTCATCGGTGACCTTTGACCGTGACCTTTAGCCTTGTTATCACACAAACTCGGAAACCGTAATAGATAGCTGATCAAATGTAATGGGTAAAATGTTCATTTTCACGAGACGCAACTTTGTTACATTGGCCCGAAGAGATTTGACGACTCTTTATATGAGTTATTGCCCTTTGAAAGATTCTGTGTTTCTGTTAATGCTTTATACTCCCAAACGATAAGTCGTAAAGACCTGAAACCTTCACTATTGTTAATTAGTGATATATGGCCATCTTAAAATGTCAAGGTCAAAGGTCAACGGTCAAGGTCACTGATGACCTTAGGCCTTGTTATCGCTTTAACTCGTAAACCGTAAAAAATGGCTGAAAACATGTAATGAGAAAAATGTTCATTGTCATGAGACGCAACTTTGTTACATTTGGTCCGAAGAGATTCGATGACTCTTTATATGAGTTATTGCCCTTTGACAGATTTTGAGTTTCCGTAAATGCTTAATACTCCCAAACGATAAGTCGTAAAGACTTGAAACCTTCACCATTGTTAATAAGTGATATATGGCCATCTAAAAATGTCAAGGTCAAAGGTCACTGGTCAAGGTCACCGATGACCTTTTGCCTTGTAATCGCTTTAACTCGTAAACTGTAAGAGATAGATGATCAAATGTATTTGAGAAAATGTTTGTCTCATTGAGGTCTACATTTGACACTGGGGTCCAAAATAATTGGACCATTCATTTTAGACCTATGGCCCAAAAACCATTTTCGAGGTCAGATTTTAGAGGTTTTTGCCTATATCTCAAAGATTATTAAATATACAAAGAAACTGTAAAAGGGTAAAATGTTCGGCTCAATATGGCCGACAAAATGGAGTCAAGGTCAAAGGTCAAAGTCCTTAGCAACAACGTTATTTGCCATAAAAGTCCTTAGCAACCATATGCAAAAAGTTTTGTAATGTTGTAAAGAGGAAATAAATGACATTGCCAACCGGAAGTGACTACCACTCGAAAAGGGTGAAAATGGGTAGGGGCAGGTAATTTAGCCTTCTATACGACATCCAGTGCGTCTGTTTTCCTTAAAGAAATATAGAAGGGTCTTTTAAATGCATGGAGCGTGGCGTTTCTCCACACAGTTTGGATACAATGGTTCAGGCTTTCGGTATTATGAGCTGACTATCACGCATAGACAAGGCATTCCGCTATCCACCAATTAGGGACGCGCCTGGCATCTCTGACGCCGGGTTACGCTAATTTGGGGACACTTGAAAAGTGGGGGGTATATAGTGATGGGTTGTCCGTCCGTCCTTCCGTCCGTCCGTTACACCTGAGGGTACTCATCTCTTATCCTCTACTCCTTCTGAACCACTGAATAGATTTTCATGAAACTTTAACACAGTCTTTATGACATAATGTAGATGTGCACCTATTATTTCAGAATTTGATTTGATTTATTTTTGGGGTTTCCCAGAGCAAAACATGGACTTAGCCATTACATTACAAGGAAGTACCCATCTCTTATCTGCTACTCCTCCTGAACCACTGAATAGATTTTCATGAAACTTTAACACGGTCTTTATGACATAATGTAGATGTGCACCTCTTATTTCAGAATTTGATTTGATTGATTTTTGGGCTTTCCAATGGCAAAACATGGACTTAGCCATTTCATTACAAGGGGGGTACCCATCTCTTACCCGCTACTCCTCTTGAACCACTGAATATATTTTTATGAAACTTTAACACAGCCTTTATGACATAATGTAGATGTGCACCTCCTATTTCAGAATTTGATTTGATTGATTTTTGGGGTTTCCCAGAGCAAAACATGGACTAAGCCATTACATTACAATGGGGTACCCATCTCTTATCCGCTACTCCTCCTGAACCACTGAATAGATTTTCATGAAACTTTAACACAGTCTTTATGACATAATGTAGATGTGCACCTCCTATTTCAGAATTAGATTCGATTGATTTTTGGAGTTTCACATCCCAAACCTTGACTTTCCCATTACATTTTCTAGTGGGTACCCATCTCTTGTCCGCTACTCCTCCTGAACCACTGAATATATTTTCATGAAACTTTAGCACAGTGTTCATGACATAATGTAGATGAGCACCTCATATTTCAGAATTTGATTTGATTGTTGATTTTATAATTTTTGGAATCAAATGAAGTTGTGGGGGGTATTTATTAGTGAGCTTTGCTCACAGTTTTTCTAGTTTTTAATATCATTTTATGAAGGTCTCTCCCGACATCATTTCAAAATCCCCCCTTGTTAATCTTTGAATTATTATTGTCACATTAATTTTTCTTCTGCCACAGCATTTCTAAAAAAATCTAAGCAATATTTCATTTCAAAATTTTGCGTGGTAGATGGGAAAGGACGAGCACTCCAAAAGTCGCCTTGTAAGGCAAATCTATGTTTAGGAACGGAGTTACCTGCCCGGCTTACAAAACTATTTTATCGCTTAAACTCGGAAACCGTTAAAGATAGCTGATGTAGTGTATTACGAAAAATGTTCGCAACATAGAGGCAGAATTTTATTTATTGAAAACTATCTTTTCTCTATTATTGTTTCAGTTTCTACCCCTTTCAGCTCCCTCGTTTTTGTTGTCGGAAACCGTAGGTCCAACATCGACTAAGGGTACAGACAAAATTGTAAATGTAAATAGTCATCTGTGTCCGTAAATGCTTAATATGCCTAAATGATTAGTCGTAGATACCTCTGATCTGAAACTTTGATGATCAAAATTGACTCAATGTCAAAGCTCAATTTTGACCGTTAAAACCTAGGAAGTATAATGGCAAAAATTTAAGAATATCCATGTCTACAATTGTTACATTTCGACCGTGATGACTCAACAGTAAGTAAGCCGAAAGTTGTTTTGACTTAATATATATAGCATACATGTATATTTGAACTAATCGTAACAAAGAAATTTTCAATTTGAGCTTAATGTTAATAGCAAAAGTCACGGACTAAATTGGGTCTTTTTACAGTAAACGCTTCGAGACACTAAAAGATAAGGCTGATCAAATATATTTGACAAAATGTGTGTTTCATCAATGTTTGCATTTGCTACCTTAAGTAGACCATTTGCCCAAGAACCATTTGTCGGGCTCCGATTTTAGGTCTTTAATCATAACTCACAAACTACTCAAGATAAAAGAAACAGTAGTTAACTATGGGGGAAAATCTGCGGTTTTCAAAAAACGTTTTTTGAAAACCGCAGATTTTCCCCGATAGTTAACTACTATCTACGGGACTAACATGTAAGATTTGTTATTCACTACAGTTGAGACGGGTAAAACGGGCTAGATTCTTAGTTCACTCACATTTTTTACGTTGCTTGCGGTTTAAGCACAAAAATCTTATAGGTTTTACTCTTTTTCCAACGCTCAAGACTCTTGTTTAACCTGTTTAAGACACTGTTTATAAACTCTATCATTTTTATATAAGAAAGAAAAATAATAATCCAGTAATAAAAAATGTTTAGAGGAACACAGTTCTGTGATAGATATGAGTATTGTAACTTTTTACTAGTTACTCCTATAGTGTCTCCACCAAATGGTCAACAACAAACAAAAACGGACAACAAATTTAGTATAAACGATAGGGCTTCGTTTTATGACTGGTACAATGGGTATTTTTTAATTAAGTTCAAAGTAGATAAACTAGCTGACGGAGCAGCACAAGACAACGACAACTGTGTCGAAAATTTGTTATTTCAGATGTAACAAATTTTCTTAGTCAAATGACAGTTTACCA
>MJUU01007251.1:3350-14928 GCA_002080025.1 Modiolus philippinarum
TTTTTGTTCATCAGCATAGGATTGGCTTAAAAACATCTTGTCAGGTAAGAGATACATAGTCAGTCTCTGAGTCTCTAGATTCATACTATGCATTGTCTGCATTGGCGAGTTGTAGAATTACTGTTATAAGTCCAGTGACATTATAATTCTTTCAGTTAAATTGGTCGTCAGATACGAATGATCTATCTCCATAATGAAAAATTGAAAACACAAGAAAACCCTGCAATGAAATGAATTTTCGTCTGATAATTATTGCTTAGAATTGAAGGCAGAAATGGATATCACTCTCCAAATGGCCTATAGCATTCAGAATGCTTTCAGAATGCTTTCCAATTTATCCGATCACTGACTGCCATTTTCTTTGTTTACTGAAAAATGGACATACAAAAGTAAGGAAAACGATTGAGTATTTATGAAGAAAAAAGAAAAAATCAATTTTAATATAATCGAATAATAATCGGGTATCAATCAAGTTGATCTGGAAGCAACTCGGCATTAACCGAAAAGCGAATGAGTTGAAGTCGGTAGAAATCGACATGATCGGCTAAAATTTTGAAACTCGATCAAGGCCGATCGTCCCGAGTTGGCAGTTAATCGAACACGATCTTTCAAGACCAGTGTCCCGATCCATGAATATTCATTGATCGAGTTCAGTTTAGTTGGTAGCTTTGATCGGCAGTCTAAACCTACCATTAGATAAAACTATTTTGAATCTACCCCCCTTTCAATCGTACGGAAGCGTATTAGGGACATAAGAAATTTTTTTTACAAAATTAAGCTTAAAATTAAGAATCACAAAATGTTGACTTTAAACTCATGTTTCGACTTTGAACTCAAAATATTGTCTCTTCTTAACTCAAAATTATCATTTTTTCACAAACTTAAAATTTGGACTTTTGCTACTTTTTTAAACTCAAAATTGACTTTAAAGTAAACATTTTGACATTAAAAACTCAGAATTTCGACTTCAAAAAATTCAATTTTGATAATTCGAAATTTCGCCCCTTTTAAACTTGAAATTTCGACTCTTTCAACTAAATGAAAATTCGAAAACTTGAAATTTTGACTTTTCAAAACCGAAATTTTGAGTTAATGAAAGTGGATATAAAAAGTTGAGATGAAAATGGCAAAATTTGAAAATTTCGAATGCCAATATTTTGACTTTAACGTCGAAATTTCGAGACGGAAAAAAATCAAATTTTGCGTTTGAAAAACTCAAAATTTTGAGGCGAAAGTTGAAATTTTGATTTTTAAAGAGACAAAATTTTAAGTAAGTTAAAGTTGAAATTTCAAGATTTAAAAGTCGAACATTTGAATTTATTTTTCAAATGTCCTTAATACGCTTATGACTCATAACGGAAAATTTGCATTGTTAAATGCATTCGATGACTCATAACGGAAAATTTGCATTGTTAAATGCATTCGAATGTATTTTCTTAACCTTTCTTTATGATGCGGAAGTGGTACACATTCGTAAAGATCAAGATTTTTAAAATGTGTTGTTTCTAATCAATTTCCAAGATGTCACATCTTCCTTTAATTAAAGGTGAATATCTCCCCCCTAATTTAAGTTTTAGATTCTACGTCAAATCGTGCATAAAAGAGTAATAACGAAGCTTGAATTTCTTGTGGATAAATGAATTAGTTTTGGGTGAACTAAAGTTAATGACAATTACAAACAAATAATGTGAACATTTAACTGTACATGCTGTAGCTGCAATCGATCTAAAGGTCGTGTACGTAGTAAAAATGCCATTAAATGAAGTCGTGCAGAACTGCTGTGTTTGGCACTTAATGTCTGTGACCAAGAAAATGTGTGAAAAGTTGGAAGACGAAGAAATACATAATAAGTGTTTTTAAATGTAAGTATCTAAATTTATATTATTTTTGTATTGGGGCAGCAGTAACGTATTTTGATGAACACTAACACTAAAAAATTTACAAAGTTTGAATGTATATCATAAAGTTTGGTATGCAATATACGTATATGCGTTTGCTAGTAAATTTTCTCTCATTGTACCAATAACTCGTACGAATTATTTACTCGGTGCCTTTCATCCATTCACTCATTAAATGGGTGAAAAATTAAAAATACTTTACGGATACTTTTCAATGCTATATAAAATAACATCAAGATTGTTCTGCTATTAATACAGTAAAACTAACATAGTTATCAAGGTCCGCCTCATTCAAACCTAACAATTTCGAAAGTAAATTTTTANCTCAAATTTTAGCTAAAACTGGGTGGGATGGTGAATATTTAAATAATCTATGCCAATAATCATGCAAATTTTGCTACTTACATGTTGATTCCCCTTTTGCCTTGCGATATCACCCACGTGCAACATAGGATCGAGGTTTTCAAATACTGAATATTCGTTAATATCGGTAGATTTACATAAAAAACTATGTGTAAAAATGAAGCTAACCTATGTTACTTACCATCGGAACCAATTCCTTTCGCTGTCATTTAATATTTTGACGTAAATTTGTTGTCGATAATTGATCACTCAGGCACATGTCTTCCTTCTTATGTTTTGTCTACGTTCGAAGCTTCTCTGTGAATTGGATGACACGGTGATTGGTCAAAAAATATTGTAGGCGTGGCAGACGATCGATACAAAATCGATACAAAATTCAGTAAACCGAAGGAAACGTAGCCCTCGTTTTCACGTATATTTGTTAAAATTAGATAATAAATAGTCTCTTACACCCTACTGATTAGTTTCTTTACAGATTTTCTCTTTGGAAAGTATCAAACCCTATGTGATTGACGATGGACGCGCTGGTTTACCGCCGCCATGACATGAATATATAATTAGGTGGGTAAAACAGAGTTACTTCCCCATAGATATATTGCCTTAACTTACCCGCGTTTAAAAAATCAACAATTTACGACGACCAGTTCTAGGCGAAATCAAAATACAATAAACGAATTTTTTTTTCTTGCTCGGAAATTCTTTAATTGCACTGTGATGCATATCCTATTCGATTTGAATTCAAAACCGGTTTATTATATTGACTTAACAGATTTGATTTTGTTACAAAGAAATACAATAAAACCGTTTTAAGATTAAATACGATTGATTTCAAATAGACTGACTTCTTCAACAAGGGTATGTTACCCGTAGCCTTTAGTCATCATTGCAGATGTTCGTTAGTCGACTTAACAATTTTGTAGACCACTATTGGATAAATTTTTCCCTGAAGACAACAAATCTTTCCCTTCAAAGCTTTTTTTCTCTACTTGATTCGACTTCATTGAAGGAATTGATATGTTCAAGACTGCGGGTGTCTGATTAAAAACAGCAGATGCTTACTCTACCCGTGCGACTGATTTTACCCATGGTCTTTAATTGGATCAGTGTGTCCCAGTTTTTCTTTTCTATACTGTGCCTATGTGATGTCGTTATTTCTTTGTGTCTCTGACATTGTCATTTTCTTTTGACTTTTTTTTCTTGTACTGGCGGTTCGATTCCCACTAACTTTCTATGATATTTTTCTCCAATTTCATAATGTATCAATATTTTGAAACATTTTCAAAACGTTCAGTCAGCAACGTTTGATTCTCCAGAGTTACTGGACAAAAATGACCCCATTTTGATAAGGACCCGCCTGTCGGTTACTCATGAAAGGCTCTATGGGCATTTCTGGTCAAAATCTGCAATTATTTAACATTGTATTTCAATAAAATAATGTTATATTAAAAAACATCTCACAAGGCTAAATGACATAAAAATTAACAGATATGAAGTTTAACTTTACCAGATCAAAATATTGCCTTCTGGAAATAAATCTAACGCTAGCTTTTTGCTCGAATAATTGATTGATTGAAACGTTAGAGTTTAGCGTCCAATGAGCAATATTTCAGCAATATTAGAAAGAACAAGTTAATCAATTCAAAGAAATATGAATAAAAGGAAGAAATAAACGTGGTAGTGATAACCGGTTGCAATGAGTTTCGATTGCCACTAGGAAAGGGGAAGAATGGGTAGGGCAGGACATTTAGCCTTCTATACAACACAAAGTGCGTCTGCTATCCTTGGAAAAAATATAGAATTGGTCTTTATACTGAAAGGGGCGTGTTGCTTCTCCGCACAGTTTGACTTCAATGGTTCGCGCTTAGGTTCCCGTATTTTGACTTTACTATCCCTCATATATATGGAATTTTACGATACACCATCTGTAGACGAACCCTTCAGATGTGTAGCTGCAACCCTGGAAATCCGATTCAGGTGCCGTAGTTTTCGGAATAACACCTCAAAACATAATTGTCATGTGTCACCCCTGGGTCTACTCCACCCAAAACTGCGAAAGAAATAACTGAAACAATGATCTCAGAACTTAAGCCAAGTTTCTACTTCTTTTCAAATTAAAATCTATTTTATGTGGAAACTTGTAACAAAATTTTGTTCAAAACTAAGGAGTAACTCCCTCTTCCATACATATGTACATGTAGCTCTGTCCTTAGTTGACTTTGGCTTTTCTATTCAGATCTTATTGGTAATTTGTTCTCTATCAGTCTTTACACTTATGTCAGTATATGGGCTTCCAATAGTATAATTTTATCTGCACTGGAGAAACATATACAGAATCCAAGTTAAAAGCAACTTTGGTACTATGTTATTTGAACGCTGAAACAATGTTTCAAACACTCTTCAATGAAACGGGACTTAAAATAAAGAACTATATTCAAAGGACAAAGGAATATAATTGAAATATCGTTTAATTCCTACACATGGAGGAAAATGTATATCATGCAAGTCTGCAAAGTCTAACGTCAATTCTTGACGCAAAAAAAAAAAACAACACAACACAAGAACCACTACAATACATGATCATATTTACAAAAATATGCATAGTGCTACTGTCGAATGTGAAACTTTTGCATTTTAGTTTAACATGTCATTAAGATTTCCCAGTTAGAAAAAGTATCTCCACTTTTAACTAATTGAGCTTTACTTGTTTATTTAGAATATTATCAGAAAAAATTATTCATTGAAAGAAAAACGAAATATCCTGCCGGTTTAGATTTCAATATAGTCTTAAAAAACTACTCACTCGTAGACATTAAGATGCATTCCCTCTATCGTGGATTTGTATCCCTAAATTCAACACCCCCCGAGGGAACCTCGGGGTATAGAAATAGGACCTAGTATCTCCTAAACAGGGCTGACCCCGAGGGAACCCCGGGATATAGAAAAAGGACCCAGTCCGTAGTTGTGCGGGATGAATAAATACACAACCCATCTTTCAGATTGGATGTAAACTCAGGTCCACGTGTTGGAAGAAATGCCACGCTTCCTGCACGTTAAAGAACCCTTGTAGCAAGCTCTTTTTGAGTAGTCCGTAGGTGCTCGGCTACAAAGCTTAATTCCCCGCCCTTTCCGATTTCACCCCACTTTTCCAGTTGCAGTCAGATCTCCCCGTCCCATGACCCTTTCTATACCGCAAAGTGATTATTTATTAACAAACTTGTTTTCGTCATAATAAAGCTGTAATATTGCTCAGTAGACGTTAAACAATATTCAACCAATCAATCAATCAATCAATCAATCTAAATTCAACACAGTATTTATCAACTTAATCTTGCATTTCATTCATCTTTTGTTTGAGAGATTTATTTTTGAAGCTTTACAAAAAGGCTGAACCACATGGAACAATATGTAAGAAAAAGAAGAGAAACGGGGAATGTGTCAAAGAGACAATGACCCTAAGGGGAGCAATAACAACTCAAAGCCACCATAAGATCTTCAATGAACGGTGAGGAAACCCCACATCCAACGGTAGGTCGGAGTTGGCCCCTAAATAAAAGAGTAATCAAGTTCAGCGAAATAAGCATCTTTCTAGACTCCGATAGACATAAAGTGAACTAACTAGAAAACAGACAAGACACACGAAGGCTTAATAAATTTCCTGACTTAGGACAGGCGCAAACCTGCTGCGGCGGGGTTAAACTAGTTTTATTGGGCCCAAACCTTCCCCCTAGCCAATGTGATTAAAAAAAAAAAAAACAATAGTAACAACAGTAAAATTCAGTTAGCAACAGGACTGAGTCAATTGTGAAAAATTAAACTGAAAGAACTAAACATACGGACATAAACATGAAATCTCAAAAGACTACTAGCAATTAACTGACATGCCAGCTCCAGACCCACTACCAATATAAAATATATTGCAATATGTGTCTGCCCCAACAAAGAGTCGCAAAAAGCAACACAGTTCACGTTGCTTAAAGAACATGCAGTTGATATGGAATGCTGGCAGGTCTAGTGCTTAAAAGAAGCGTAATGACAATTGCAAGAGCTCATCAGCTTTCAACCATAAAAATATTGCCCGCTGACAGCCGAAAGCATGCCACTGAAAATGCAGAAATAACCATTGTTTTCCGGAATCCATGAAAATCTTTTGGGACCACATAAGAAAGGTAACGATACAAAGAGATTGTTTGATTGATTGAATATTGTTTAACGTCTACTCAGCAATATTTCAGCTATATCAAGACAACAAGTTTGTTAATAAATAATCACTTTTGGCTATGAAAAGGGCCATGGCACAGGAAATTCTGACTGCCACTGGAAAAGTAGGGTGAAATCGAAAAGGGCGGAGAATTTGGCCTTGTAGCCGATCACCTACGGACCACTCAAAAAAAGCTTGCTACCAGGGTTCTTTACGTGCAGGAAGCGTGGCATTTCTTCCAACACGTGGACCTGAGTTTACATCCCATCCGAAAGATGGGTTGTGTATTTATTAATCCCGCACAACCACGGAATGGGTCCTATTTTTATATCCCGGGACCCTCGGGGCGATACAAAGAGATGATACATGTATCAGTTTTACTTTTTCAGACAAGTAAAATTCGCTTTTAAAAACGTTGTATATATGATGAACCAATCGATTTTGCTGAACATTAAACACCTGTAAGTCTGATGACACATGTCGTTCAGTATTAAATCGCCACTCAAAATGCCAATATCAAAGAATACAAATGTTACGTTGTGCAGGGTACAGTTCTGTTTACCCATTTTAGCACGAAAGAGTAGTTCCAGTCGAACACAAGCGTAGATTCTACCTCAAAAGAGTAATTTTGCCAAGTGTTTATAAAACAGGGGCACACACGCGCTGCGTACGTTTATTTTTTGGACCGTACACAAGTGTCTTGAGGCGGATTCGGTTAATTGCAGAAATGAGGCAGATATCATTCTTTTAAGTGCATTTAATGACTGATTGGTAAGAGTTTTACATTATGTTAGCAATAATTGAGCTATATCAGGACGAGAACAAGTAGATCAATCATAATTTTTTTTTTAAAATGAAGAAACAAAGATCCAAGGGGCAACAAGTTTCGATTACCACTGGAAAAATTGTACGGGCAGGAAATTAAGCACTCTTTACAAATCCAAGTGAGTTTCGTCTAAAAGAGACACAGGAAGGTCCTTAATACTGAATAGGACGTTGCGTATCTCGAGTTAAATTGATAAGAGTTTTACGTTCAGTGAGCAAAATATCAGCTTGAATTTTTCACCACGAGAACAAGTTAATCGTTACAAAAATATATGCAAGAGAAGAAAGAAATAAAGATAGAATTGACAACCGGCGCAACGAGTTTGAACGCCACTGTAAAAAAAAAGGATGAATTGGTAAGGGTAGGAAAATAAGCCATCTTTAAAACTCCCAGTGAGTCTGCCTTCCATATAGAGATATAAAAAGGGTATGAAGTAGCGTTTCTCCACACAGTTTGGATATAATGATTTATGTTCAGGCTGTCCGATTGTGTTCCGAATATCCCGCATATACATCGGATTTTTTTTTGTTCTCGAATTACGGATGCACCCCAGAGCCCCGGAAAACAGATTCATGTGCCGGGAAGTGCATTTATCGTCGGGGTTTGAAATCTGCTTCTTCTCATTAATTATGATATTACGTCTATTGAGCATACCAGCATGTCAGGTATATATAATTGATTGATTGATTGATTGATTGATTATTGTTTAACGTCTACTCAGCAATATTTCAGCTATATCAAGACGAGAACAAGTTTGTTAATAAATAAATAAATAATCACTTTGGGATATGGAAAGGGCCATGGGACGGGAAATTCTGACTGCCACTGGAAAAGTAGGGTGATATCGTCAAGGGCGGGAAATTTAGCCTTGTAGCCGATCACCTACGGACCACCCCAAAAAGAGCTTGCTACAAGGGTTCTTTAACGTGCAGGAAGCGTGGCATTTCTTCCAACACGTGGACCTGAGTTTACATCCCATCCGAAAGATGGGTTGTGTATTTATTAATCCCGCACAACCACGGAATGGGTCCTATTTCTATATCCCGGGACCCTCGGGGTCAGCCTCCGTTTAGGAGGGGTCACACCCCGCAAGCCGGAGATACTGGGTCCTATTTCTATATCCCGGGGTTCCCTCGGGGTCCTCTGTTAGGATGGCTCATACTCCAAGCTCAGAGGATGCTGCGGGCCTATTCTTCAGCCGGGACCGCGCACGGCGGTATATATAATTGATTACATAAGAGATTAACATTCGGTAAGCAATATATCAGGTATATCAGGACGAGAGCAAGTTAATCAATTAAAAAAGAATAAAATAAGTTAAAGAAGAAAGATGCAATAGTGGGAGGGACAACCGGGGCAACAAGTTTTAATTGCAACTTGAAAAAGAAATGGGTAGGGGCAGGAACGTTAGCCTTCTACACAAGATCCAGTGACTCTGTTCTCCTTAGACAAATAGGTAAGGGGTCTTTATACTGCAAAGGAGCGTGGCGTATCTCCACAGTTTGGCTACAATGGTTTGCGATCACGCTTTCCGTAATATGACCTGACTAGTCACATAGACAGGACATTCTCCACTTCACTATTTAGGGACTCTCCAGTCAACTCTGCATCCTAAAACCTCTGACACCGATTAAGGTACCTGGGGTCAGGTATATTAGAGCTTAAGCAAAATATTCACTTCAAAAACAGAAAGATATTAAGGCGGAAGGACAACTTAGACAAATTTTGATTGTCGCTAGAAAATAAAAAAAAATGGGTAGGGGCAGGACATTTAGCCTTCTATACGACTCCAACAGTCTGCAGTTGTGCTAGAAATATAGAAGGATCAGTCCTTATACTGCATACGGCGTGGTGTTTTCTGCCAGTTTTGGCTACAGTTGTTTACGGTCAAGGTAGATCGGTAGTCTTCCACCATTTTGAATTTGTTATTTATACTGTTGTGGTATTATCTGCTTTATAAATATGCGAATATTTTTATTTTTAATGTATCAGTAAATATTATATCAGTGACACAAAATGCAAAGGACCTACATTGACTTCGTTTTACATGTATTTATCTAATTAGATGAGGTATGATAATTTATTTATCAAATAGTTTGGAAGAGGATATTTGAAAAAAGGTGATAATATGATAAAACTATTGAATATAGATATCACTATGAAAATTCATATTTAACGAATTATATGGAAAACAAAGTCGGTGACCCCCATTTTTCTTTACATGTTTTGAAAGTATGTTCATAGGGCTAACATATGACTAAAATAGAAAGAAATCTATTGAATAATTTTAAAGAAAACAACAAAATACCTGTTTTAAAACAAAAAATGTTTCCCTATATATTCATTAGAAATATTTGATTATTTTGATATCAGTTATTTTAAATAACTAAATACCGAAGTTACTGTGAATTTGAATTCTGCATATGCGCATTTCGACAACTTATGTCTCTTCAGTGCAGATAAAATCTAAACGTTTGGAAGACCATAAAGATCTATAAAAACTGACAGAGAACAAATAACCAATATGATCTAAATGTAAAGCCAAAATCAGCTAAGGACAGAGCTTTGCATGAGGGAGATACTCCTTAGTTTTCAACAAAATTTACAAAAATTTAGATATTGTAAATTTCAAAATAGAATCGGCTTTCGGGTCAGCACCGAAGTCAAGCACGGTGACTCCCCTTTTTTATTTTTTATTTCAATGCTAATATAATTAGGAAACTTTCCTGAGGAAATAAAGATAATCTATGGAAAAAAATTTAGACAACCCATCTACCTTAAAATTTCCTTATAACATGACTTCCTATCATTCACAGGACCCAGTATCTCCGGCTTGCGGGGTGTGACCCCTCCTAAACGGAGGCTGACCCCGAGGGTCCCGGGATATAGAAATAGGACCCATTCCGTGGTTGTGCGGGATTAATAAATACACAACCCATCTTTCGGATGGGATGTAAACTCAGGTCCACGTGTTGGAAGAAATGCCACGCTTCCTGCACGTTAAAGAACCCTTGTAGCAAGCTCTCTTTGGGGTGGTCCGTAGGTGATCGGCTACAAGGCTAAATTCCCCGCCCTTGACGATTTCACCCTACTTTTCCAGTGGCAGTCAGAATTTCCCGTCCCATGGCCATTTCCATACCCCAAAGTGATTATTTATCAACAAACTTGTTCTCGTCTTGATATAGCTGAAATATTGCTGAGTAGACGTTAAACAATATTCAATCAATCAATCAACCTATCATACACAGGACAATTTCCTATCCAACACACGGGGACGTGCCCCGCTGTTCTGTATAGAGCCCCTGAAAACTGATGCTTCTTTATATGGCCCTGACAATAAAAATTAGTAGCAATTTTGAATAATGTGGTCTGATTAATTTTTAAGCCTGTAGTTAGCTATTATGTAATTATTTGCAAATAATTTGCACATTCTATAAAAAATAAAGGCCCGCCATGTATTCGCATCTAACTGTTAGGATTACCAGGGCGCTTTTGATAAGGGCACCGGTACGCGGTCTGTCTATACGGGCGGGTGGACAGGTCATTATACGGAAAGTCTGACCGTGACCCATTTTAGAGACTCAATGTGGAAAACCACCATGTCCTATGCAGTATAATATTCCGTCAATATTTATCGCTCAAGAGCATACCCACTGGATTCGTATAAAATGCTAAATTTCCTGCTCCTACCTAATTTCGTTTAGTGTTTTTTTAGTGTCAATCAAAACTTTGTCATCTTATAAGGGCACATCGGTAGAAAGTGCTAACAAGACCAATTTTTTTTATCCCCGCACTTTCGAAGAAAGTTCGGGGATAATGTTATACCCTCCGTCTGTCCGTCCGTCCGTCCGTCCGTCCGTCACACTTTTCTTGTGACTCAAACTCCTCCTACATTTTTGGATTTAGGGATTTAATTTTGTTGTAGAATTGTTGCATATAGTGTGCAGATGCGCAATAAGCTTTCGGATTTTCGATATTGGTCTTGGTGCAAACAAGAGGCCCCATGATGTCAATTTTTACACATGTGGCATGTGACACAAACTCCTCCTACATTTATGGATTTAGGGATTTAATTTTGTTATAGAATTGTTGCATATAGTCTGTAGATGCGCAATAAGCTTTCGGATTTTTGATATTGGTCTTGGTGCAAACAAGAGGCCCCATGATGTCAATTTCACAAAGACCCAAAGATGTGGATTAGACACATGTGGCATGTGACGCAAACTCCTCCTACATTTTTGGATTTAGGGATCAAATCTTTATGCAGAATTGTTGCATATAGTCTATAGATTT
>MJUU01007253.1:0-11118 GCA_002080025.1 Modiolus philippinarum
TAACTTTATACATTTTGCCTTGTATTTCAATAATGATTTGAGATATAGGTAAGATTTAAAGCAAAAATGTTTAAAATGTCAAGGATTACATTTTATCTTCATGATGGAAGTTGTGGACCTCATCCAAGATGGCCACCAGTGGGGAACTTAGTTTAACATTGGACCCTATGGGAAATCACATTGAAAGATCTTCTCCTCTGAGGCTACCTTTCCAATTGTAACCATACTTGGTCACAACTGTCCTTAGTTGGTCCCTTTGGAAAAATGTGTCCAGGAAGTTCACATAAGATCCAAAATTACTGCCAAAAGAAAGCATAGTTTAACATAGGACCCTAAGCATGATAAGGGAAATGACATTTTGGATAACTTCAAATTTATACAACTTCTTTATTTTAGTAAAGGTATTTATTTTCAATATGATAAGTACTGTGGCATGTTTGGAGAACAAGTGAATTTAAGCTTCTGTAGTATGATGTAATACATCCATTTTGTTTTGTGGAAGATGTCAGTTCAAGTCTGACCAGAAGCTAGAAGCACTAGTGTTTTCAGATGAACATGTTAAACACAGACAAAAAAAAAATACATTGTTAATTGAAACAGATAATAAAAGTAAGCTATTAATGACATTAACTTCTCTTGGTTTAAGGTATTCATTTCATTATATTCATATAGCTTATTTGTCCATTTATTCCATCTTATGTAAAGAAATTGCATAAATTTTGAAAAACTAATCGACAAATTATCTTTGAAAAATAAACAAATAAACACCTCAGGGATACTCTTAAATAAAAAGACATATCTATACCCCCCAACCGCAAACAAAGTTTGGGGGGTAGGAATCACCCTGTCTGTCCGTCTGTTCGTCCGTCCATCCACACTTCTTGTCAGCGCAACTCCTCTTTAAGCACTTTAAGGATTTTGATGTAACTTTATACAAAGGAAGGAAACTATAAGGAGATGAGCATGAAAGAATATAATTATTGTCCATAACCAGGAAGGGGAGATTATTTGACTTGGACTTTTCTTTGATTCCCTATATAGGGGTTACCTGGTTAAATCCTGATACAACACTGGAAGGATTTTGATGAAACTCTACACAAAGTAAGGACACTATATGGAGATGTGCATGAAGGGATATAATCATTGTCCGAAACCAGGAAGGGGAGGTAATTGGACTGGGACTTTCGTTGATTCCTTTTGCAATGATTTTTGTCTCGCCCACGACGAAAGTCGCGGAAAGCGAGACATAGGTGGGCGAAGTATGACGATGGCAACGGCGATGGCGTTAACTTTTACTAAATACAGGATATTTTGAAAACCCTTTGATGTAGGAACATCATATGTGGTCCAGTAGTAGTACTAATTAAGTGCTACCTGACGGAAATAACGTCATGTGACCTTGACCTCAATTTCACGGTTTAGTGGCCACGTTAAGTTTTTCTGCTTAAGTCCATTTCTCAATAACTAGAAGTGGTAAGTTGATAATATTTGGTATGTACGTTGGTCTTGGGTAGTACATGTCGGTCTGGCAGGTGACTTTTGTGCTTGACCTCAATTTCATGGTCTAGTGGCCACATTAAGTTTTTCTGCTTAAGTTCATTGCTCAATAACTAGAAGTGGTAGGTTGATAATATTTGGAATGTAGGTTGGTCTTGGGCAGTACATGTCAGTCTGGCAGGTGACTTTTGTCCTTGACCTCAATTTCACGGTCTAGTGGCCACGTTAAGTTTTTCTGCTTAAGTCCATTTCTCAAGAACTAAAAGTGGTAGGTTGGTAATATTTGGTATGTAGGTTGGTCTTGAGTAGTACATGTCAGTCTGGCGGGTGACTTTTGTTTTGACCTCAATTTCACAGTCTAGTGAGCAAGTTCATTTTTTTTTATTAGTTCCTTTAGATTTCACATCAATTTTAAGGCCAGCAGGAACGGGCGAGACATCTTGTAGGGTCTTCACTTTTTTGAAAACTTTTTCTTCGAAATATTTCAAGGCACAGATATAAAATCAAGCTGGAGGAGAGAAACACTCTTTTCATTGTACTCCTCTTGAAAAGTTGTTTTCAAAGTGTTGAAATGAAATTTCTCTAATGCTTAATATTTTTGTGTTAAATGTCAAAGAGGCAAAAAATACAAAATGTAAGAGTTGAAATTTATTTTTGTATGATTTTGACAGTATTTTCTTTTTCATTTGCACTTACCATATAGATTCAGGATTCATTGGTGAATAATAATGAAGTAATATGGTTGCTGCCCGAAATTTTGAAGGGGAGATAATTCGTCTTTGAATATTTTCTGGAAAAGGGGGAGGTGAACCTTGTCAGTGCATGATCTAAATGACTGCTTGGATTTTGATGAAATGTTACACAGCTGTAGTACACTATCTGAAGATGAGCATGAAGTAATATGGTTGCTGCCTGAAATTTTTAAGGGGAGATAATTAGTCTTAAATATTTTCAGAAAAAGGGGGAGGTATATCATTTTGTCCATACTTGTATTGTGTCTACATTTGTACTGTGTGCACACACACGCCATATCAATTCAGGGTTCAATTAGCGGGGGGGGGGGGGGGGGNGGGGGTATACCTGGCTGCCATTCGGCGACAGCTCTAGTTAGTCTTCCTTTTGAACAATTAACACAAAACTTTAATCTAAACTTATTCAAATTAAATTTGACGAGTGCAAATTTCAGTGGCATTTCAGTGGATGGCCTGCTGCAGTCGTATCATTCTGCACATCCCTCCTATTAATTCATTCAATTGGTGGAAGACTTTTAAGGTGTCTGCAGGGTATTTATTACAGGGATGCAAATTACCAGGGGCCCAGTAGCCCAATTTTTTGCAAGGCCCCTGAAATTTGACCTGGGCTACTAAAATTTTGAAACCAGTAGCCCACGTTGCTACTGAAATATCCTGAAATTTTGGTTGAAGATATAATGCTGGGCTAGTAAAACATTGGCTGGGCTACTGAATTTTGTTTGTCAGGGGCCCAGGTTGGCCACTCTGCCAATATTTTGAATTTTCATCCCTATTTTCCTATTATAGAATCTGTGAAATTTGTGTAGAAACATAATTGTATTATAGACGAATTTCCAATTTCATTTTATGAATGAATTGCCCCGATTTACCTGGGGTCAATCAGAGCAAATTGCGTCACGTAACATTGTGACGTCCGAAAATCTATATTGTGACGTCAAAATTTTCCTGGAGAATTCACTAATTGGATCGGATTGTCATGTGCTATTTGTTCATCCATAATATTTGTTCTTAAAGTATTATAGAGGAACAAATAATAGCATTTGTTCCTAACAGAATAAATGTTATATAACAATTGTTCCAAAAGGAAGAAATATTCTGATAATGTTTATAATATTTGTTCCAAAGGAACTTTTGTTAATATGCGGAACAAATATACATTGACAGGATATTACTTCTTCGGAAAGGCTCTGCAAGCTTATATAACCATGGAGAAGGATGATAAAAAAAACATTATCATTGGTAAAGACATGCTGTTGTTTGATATTTCTTTTTGACAGAACAATCACCAGCAGATCAAGCTTTGAGATAATGGAGAGATTACAGTCAATATTCTGCCAAAAAATTGAAAAATATTTCTAGAAAAAAGGGGGGGGGAACAAAACCAGACCCAGCCAAAGGACTTATAATGTCCTTGCCCAGCCTATTGATATGTTTATGACTATAGAGCCTACATTATGGCTAACTTTCTCTTCTCGTAGACCTGTAGACCTGTTGATTCCGTATTATTTTGCTTTCTCGTACAATCAAAATGCTAATCCTTCGTTTCAACACAGACTTATATACTGATTTCAATGACAAATAGAAAACGCCGATATTCGACAAGAGTTGGAAAAGCTAATACGTGTTGTATTTTTTATATTTGAAGGTTTTTGTTTACTAAATCGCCGTTTACTTCCTTTTTTGTGGTTCCGTACTTTGGTGCTACCAGCTACGGATTAAAATTAAAACGGCATCACTTTGGCGTTTTATTCTGACCTCATTAAAACCTGCATTCCCCAAAATTACGGAAAACGGCACAAATCGTCCTAGAGCAAGGGCATACAAACAATCCATTTTTATGAAACTCGGAGGATATACGCAAGAGATAGTGACGATTTTGGAAATACGTGCTCATTGGATCATCTTTAAGTAATTGTTCTTTTGAAATGAAAATTATGGTGCGTAATCGATCTAAACTGCATACAAGGTCTGGATTATCCAGAAAATCTTTCTTTACATGGAGATATGAACAAATGGGCAGCATGTTTCTGGCAGGATATTGATTTTAGAAAATAAAGATATCAATTTTAGATTGTAACGACACTGTTTACCCCTTGCTCTAGGTCGATGAATTTGGCCGAACTCTAGTTTCACTTTAATGTGTCACGTGACCATATCAACACATTTCTAAAAAGAAACCATTATGTTTTACAACACGTAACTACGATCTTTCTATATATATTACAAAAACGCACTTCTTTGTATTGTTTTGGCAATCAAAATACTGATTTTTCCAAGGAATGGCAATTTTAGTGCAATTTACTAGAACGGGTGGCCGTAACTGTACAGAGAATTGTTGTGCCTTAAAATGTTATTTTGATACCAATCAAAATAAGAAATTTTAGTTTACAGCCAGAAAAATAATTACTGTTGAAGTAATTGTAAACAATGTTTTATCTTTTTATAGCGCTACAGTTCAACTGTCAATCGCAGATTATAAAAAAAAAAACGGAAACAGATGTCATGTGGTGACAATAGTTAAGTTCTCATTCCTACTTCTTACTTGTATTTAGGTACTTATTTCTAACATCAATAAAACATAAGCTCTTATCTCTCCACAACTCGTTTTAGATAATGTCTCACAGTCCGGTTTCTGAATATTTACAATGAATCATACTGTGATTCAATCCCTATACTTGAATATAAAAATTGACTTACATTATAATTAAACTTCAATAGCTGAATAATTGAATTATTCCGGGTATCATATATATCATACGGAGGAATCTGCATTAAAATTATGATGTCTTGCGACCTAAAATGAAAATCTAACTAATAAAACTTTACAAGGACACAAATTGAATTAGTATATCGCAAATACCAATTTTCGTAAAGGGACATTATCAGACGAATTTGCTTTATCTAATAATTCAGGTCTTTCACCACATGTGATATACCTTACCGTAATTGTTCCGATTGTTAAGGTCTTTTCCTTTCCGGGGAAAGACCTTATAGTAATTATTCTGATTATTATTATTATTATTATTATTATTATTATTATTATTATTATTGTTGTTGTTCCGTAAGGCGTCTGTACGGATACATCGAATCAAGAACGAGGAAAGGGGGAAATTCTAAAATCATAAATCCAAAATCACTGCAATTCACAGCAACACGAATTGAGACGGTGTGACAAAGCAAAAAAGAACAAGAACGTCACAAAACTAATAAACTAGCAGTGTGAACCCCTATAAAAACTGAGGTATCATCAGGTGCTCCGGAAGGGTAAGCATGATCTGCTCCACGCATGGCACTCGTCACACACCAGATAGAATATAGTTTGAAATATTTGTTTGATGACTGATTGGTTTGTCATTTTCTAACCCTTGAACAAAACCAATTAAAACCTATGGTACGTGTTACTTCTCTAACCCTAAAAACAGTACCAAAATAAAAGCTTGAAAAGCTTATGTGACTAGTGTATTAAGTGGTCGGACAATAACAAGGACAAATGAGTATCACACACATAGCAGCGAAGACAAAGCTAAAAGATGAAAAATGTGTTATACAAGAAAGTCTTTTGACGTGTCTTTAAGAAACTTCACGCAGTAACTGGAAGTTGGAAATTGTCTTTAGAAATCACCATGTGAACAAATTCTATTTTTAGTAATAGAGTATCTTCTCGATCACTGTGAGCAGATAAACTCGTAAACCATAACCGATATCAAAATTCTGAGATGGGGAAAATGTTACATTCAGGATGAGTTTTCATGCAAGAAAAAAAAAAAATGGGGTCGCGTTTTTGACCCCTAATTTTGCCGATTTCTTAAAGTTGTCGGAATTCCATCAAATTTGATATATGGGTAGCTTTCATGTTCCTGATCACAAATCTGAGGTCAAAAAAATTTTGCGGCCGCCATTTTCAAAATGGCTGCCATTAAAATTTCTTTTCGAAATATCTCGAAAACGATAAAAAATGTAGGAAGACAATATATTGCAAAAATACTCCTCTCAATTAGACCTTTATTTTATTCAATGGTCACACAGCTCTGCGATAGATGGTTTTTGAGTTATAGCCCTTGAGGCGATTAGATGAATCAGTTTTGCAAATAACTTTTAAACGCTTACAGATAATATAGAAAACCTTTGTATTTAAAGTAATCAGCGCGAAAAGGCCTTCAATTTGAGTACCAGGTTTAAGGTCATTCGTGACCTTTGACCGTGACCTTTGACCTTTGACCTTTGTGCAGAGGAACTTGGAAACCGTAATGGATAGCTGAATAGGTATATCAGCAAAAAATATTCAACATGTCAAGAACTACATTTGTTTCATTTGACCGAAGCTCTCCGACGACTCCCCAGAGAGTAACTGCCTTGACACGTCTTGAAAAGTGTTTTTTTTTTCACGTATAACTCTTAAACCCTTACAAATCAACCGTTTTCAAAAATAGTAAGAGATAGCTGATCAATTGTTTTCATGGTATTGGAGAAAATGTTTATCTCATTAAGGTCTACATTTAATATATTTGGTTCAATATTTCTGGACTTACTTATGTATAGAAACTACATTATTATACATTATTATTTGTGTTTTGGCATGCATACAAACTATACATTGTTTCAAATTTAAAGGCAATAAAATTTAATGATGACGAGGAACCGCAAATTATATTTGTTCCTTCTCATAAATAATTGAATCCTGTACACAATCAATGAAAGTACAATAGTCAATAGCCAGGTACAAATATAGCCTTGCTTACTTGCTTACTTGTGACGTCACAGACTCGAAAAGGTAAATTTGGTTGGCAAGAAATAGTGATGATTGATAAGGGTCATAAAAATGTCATTTTCATTTCGCTCATAAGAAATTGTTAATTGAGATAGCTTTATAACTCCTTTTGATCGAAATTCTGGAATGTTTACACTTTAACAGGGTGTTAATTTTTTCTAACATATTTACTTTCGAAATGTATATAAATAGCGTTTTTGTAAAGTATACAAATTTCGGCAATTTTGACATTTTTAAAAACGACATTAAATATTTTCTGAAGGCAATTTAAAAAAAATAAATCGGTAGAAAAATTTGAAAATCTTGAAGTTTATAACGCATTTTATAGATCCAAAATGAGATGGATATGAAACGAAAAATTACAAAGGATCAAACATTCTTTTACATTGTTAAATAATGGTCTTACTGCGACTTTGCCAACAAAATATACTAATTTGCATATGTAAATTAGATTTTGTGACATCAATAATGAGGTTCGCGAACCTTCCTATTATTTTAACTTACAAGTAACATCCGATTATAAATTATTTTCAGTCAACAGCAAAGCAAACTGGAGCAGTTAAAATCATTCTTCAGACGACATTTTATGTTCAGCTATTTCAATTTGAGGTATATGCGTTATTAAAATTTCAGCAACACACAAAAAGTGAAATGATGAAACAATATTTTGATTCTCACACTCAAATTTCCATGTCCTTTGGTGGATTGGCCCTGACGGATTGACGGTTTGCGCCTTGTTTTATCTACATGTTTCATGCATGTTCATTTATCATTAGCAAAATGTAAATTCAATAGTCCATTTCCGGGATACGGTACTTAGTCGGATCTGTCATGTGACTTTTTCATCACGTGACAAAAAATAAGGCACTTTCAGTCAAAATGGCGTCTGATAATTTCAGAACGCAATCTGTCACGGAGTTAAGGGCATTCCTCAGCAAAAGGGGAATCAATGTGTCCTCGTTTCGCAGAGCATCACTTGTGAAATTGCCAGAGGCGTCGATCCTCCTCCAACTTGACCCTGAAGAACAGCCAGAGGAGAAGTATGCGTCAAACAGGTTGAAGCGACGCACTGTTGTCACGAAAGACAACACTACAATAACGTTCCCAGATGTTATGACTGTCACAAAATGGGATAAAAATCTTTCAGAATTGCCAAATGTTGAGATGGGTGATGTAATGGTTTATGTTATGACTACATGTTTGTGGACTAACGATAGGCTAAAATGTTACAAAAAGGACAACAGTTTTAAGCTCTTCCAGGAGGGTCACGTTGACAATGTTGTCATAAGAAAGTTGACCAATAATCATATTTATGTCAAATGCACAACCGTTCCAGAGACCCGACAGAGTGAAAAGCCGTATACCACCTGGATTTTAATGGACATGGAGGCAAATATAAAATCTGGAGGATGCACATGTGTAGCGTAAGTAAATGAAATAAAAAAATGTTCAACACAGTTACATGTAAATTTCAAATATCTGGAAATCAAAATTAGAACCAGTACCACTTTTTGTTGCTTTGAACTTTTTTTGTTTATTTAACATTAAACAAAAGGATTCAACACAAGTTTTTCAACTAAGTACTGTATTACCCTCTCATATACATTTTGCACATATTGAACCCCGTTTTGTTGTGTAAATTACTAACATACATGTACCCATGAATCCGGGTCCGCTTGCCCACAATCATGTTCACCCTATTTTATATTCACACACATTTGTTTTCATGGTAAATAATTTTGATCTGAAGGATCACACATAATTTTTACTTTTATTCTCAAGATAATGATTAGACACAGTAATTGTTTTAATATTAAATACAATATCAAAGCCATTTATCTAAAATAGGGGAAAGAAAATATATAATCATCAGAAAAAACTTATGATAGGTACAGCTAAATGGTCATTGATTTATACTAATTGCAATTTAAACATTTTACGTTTTAAATTTAAATAATAATGTCAAATAGACATCCAGTCAGCAGTTCATGGGTCTTCGGTAATAAAAAAATGAAAACTGCAAAATGAACAAACTTGACTATTATATGGTGTGCGAAGAACCCTGGGCAAACATGTATTGTGGGAGAACAGACCCCTTACCCATACCCATAAACCAGTTCCTAGGGTCTTCTTGAACTCTATCAGGTAAATTATACGAGTACATGCATTACATGTACTAGTACAACTTATTGTTGACATCTTCATCATTGTGACTTACAATAAAAATGTTGTTCAGTGTGGGTTGTAACCATGTACATTGTATTCATTTGGATTTTGTCTCTTATACCAAGTATACTTTAACTCCATATCAGTTTATTTTTTTGTAAACTGACGAGTCGAATTAGTCTTGTCGAGAGTAAACTATACATGCTTATGTATTATCAAACCAACAGCAAACTTTACATGTAATTTATGTGCATGTACATTGTAGATCATCAGGAGGAAAGGAAACAAAGTTTTTGGGAACAATTTTATATAGTCTTAATTCTGAAGCATTATGAATACAAAAGAAACAAAAAGAAAAGGAAAAATGCTAACCTGTAGAGCATACATGTATATTAATTTTTGTAAACTGTAGTGGTAGCCATAAGCCACCTGATGAGTTCCCTTGGCAAGGACGAAACAGTTTATATTTCTTAATGTTGGGATAATGCATATGGGTGGGATCGAAAGATTTGAACTTGCAAATGTGTAGGTAAATGCACATGCAGTACACACAGGGTGTTTTAGTTAGAAAACACTTAAGGTCTGACATTTCCTCATTGTAAACCCCCGAAATGTTGGTGTGAATGTAAACATTTAATAGTATACAGTTATTGACTGGGTCCGAAAACAACAGCTGTTTTGTTTGACCCGAGGACTGAACTGTTGCACGAAGCCGAAGGCTGAGTGCAATAGTTTAGTCAGAGGGTCAAACAAAACAGCTGTTGCTTGAGGACCCAGTCTATAACTGTTTTGTTATACCTTTTCATGTTCAATGAATACGCTCCATTTCATCTGAATACCATTCACGTCGCCAATTTTGTTATGCAGACGACAGGAGATCATGTGATATGAGCATGATATTTTTGAACCAATCAAAATAAGGTGGTCAACAGATCGGTTTCGGTCAACAGACTGAAAACTGTTGACTGGTCAACAGATCGTTTTTTGGTTTGAGAAAATAAAACAGACAAATTGTCGATTTTTTTCCCCAATGCATTTATATAAGTAAAATATTATAAGGTATAACAATATCCTCTATTAAATAATACCCTGCGGAAAGAATATAATATTGATATGTTTTACGGTTTACAGGGATAATTTTTTTAATATTAAATACTTTCCACTTCTGTGAATTTTTTTTTCACACACATATTTTGGTGAATAGATATCCAAGTGTCTGAAAAGTGTTTTCTTTATTTGGATAATACATTTATTAAAAAGTTTGGCTTATGTTGTTGTGGGGGATTTAAGTTTAAAACAGAATGTAAGCTTGGGTTATAAATGTTGAATTCGATTCAGTGAAAGTTTTCCACTTGATCGACCTTTGAAATAAGGTCTTTTTTACCACCCACAACAACCTAAGCCCCACTTTTTAATACATGTATTATCCAAATAAAGAAACACTTTTCAGATACTTGGATATCTATTCACCAAAATATGTGTGTGGAAGTCACATACCAAATATGAACATCCTACCACTAAACGACTAACTTCTAAAAGCAAGTTTAAGTTTTAGTCAACAGCAAAGCAAACTGGAGCAGTTAAAATCATTCTTCAGACGACATTTTATGTTCAGCTATTTCAATTTGAGGTATATGCGTTATTTAAATTTCAGCAACACACAAAAAGTGAAATGATGAAACAATATTTTGATTCTCACACTCAAATTTCCATGTCCTTGGGTGGATTGGCCCTGACGGATTGACGGTTTGCGCCTTGTTTTAGCTACATGTTTCATGCATGTTCATTTATCATTAGCAAAATGTAAATTCAATAGTCCATTTCCGGGATACGGTAGTTAGTCGGATCTGTCATGTGACTTTTTCATCACGTGACAAAAAATAAGGCACTTTCAGTCAAAATGGCGTCTGATAATTTCAGAACGCAATCTGTCAC
>MJUU01007255.1:0-35564 GCA_002080025.1 Modiolus philippinarum
ATTTCTTGATCTTGCCTTTTCACCGGTGTTAGATTCATATAATCTTCAGGGTTTTCAGGGTCGGTCTAGAATGTAAAAGAGGGGATAACCTACAATGACTGAAAATTACAATCACATGCCACAATCTGCCAGGGAACCACAGAGAAAAACACAAAAAAGACATAAAACAACTTACGTTAACAACGATAAGAACTCGGGACAGCCGAACTTGGTACCGGCACTAGCAAAGGCTAGCGGTAGGGTTAAACCTTAGGTTTGAAGCCTATATATTGTATTTACTTCTGGTGTATAGCCGAAATCAAAGTTATTTTGTTTTTTCAAATGAAGAAAAAGGTTGGTTCTCAATTCTTTATTTAATGTACAATGAAGAAAGAAATGACATTCATTATCAATTTTATTTCTACAATAATGACACAGATTTTATCAGAGGGAGCTTGATGAGTAACGCAGTGATAAAATCATTATCAAAAACAAAATGTCCGATTTTCCCCTCTCTACATAAAATCTTAAACAATGTTATTGGTTCCGAAAATGAATTTAATTTAAGTAAAATTATAAATTTGTTTAAAACTATGGAGCATCTTTATTATTGGTAGCTTTGTCTTGGTTGATTTTTATTTTTATACTAAGATCTTACTGGGTTTTTCTCTCTATCAACTCTCTATGGTTTATGGTCAAACTTTCGGTTTATAACGTTTTAAATGTTTTGATTTGATCTCCTTAAGAGACAAAGGTCGTCGTAATGGCATAGACAAGAAATTTACAATTACTTCGGTATTAAATTGTGAAGACACTCGAAATCTCTTCATATCTTGATTATATTTAAAGACATTTCGTTCGGTTTTATGCATTTTAAACATTTTTTGAAATTATGGATTTCCTTTGTTTGGGTTCTAGTGCTGCTGATGAGGAATTAATTTCCGAAATGACCATACAGCTCATTAAAATTATTGCAGTTGGGGTTAACATATGAGTTATGGTCTCATGTTCATTTACTCCATATCCTTTCATAAAATATGCTATTAATACATCAGTCCTTCTGTACTAAAAAGGTGAAAGAAGATATTCATATTTGGTGATAGGTAAAGATGGGGCCTATTTTGTTAAACATCACACTGATTCACACAAAAAGTATACAGAGGAGGATGTCATTGCAATGCTGGAATTCTTGATTGATAACATATTTGTAGAATTTGGATTACAAGTTTTCCAGCAGACAATAGGGATACCTATGGGGACTAATTGTGCGCCACTTAGCAGATTTGTTTCTTTATTAGTATGAAGCCAGGTTCATACAAGGGTTAGTTCAGAAAAAAGACAACAAGTTAGCAAAATCCTTTAATTTCAGTTTCCGTTATATAGATGATGTTCTTTCATTGAACAATCCTTAATTTAAGGATAACCTTCATCTTATATACCCAAATTAACTCGAAATTAAAGAGACCACTGATACACCATCATCAGCATCATACCTGGACCAACCTCTACATTGACAACTCTGGACGTCTGAAAACAAAACTTTAAGACAAGCGTGATGATTTCCACTTTCCAATAGTGAACTTCCCGTTTTTGAGCAGTAATATTCCCACTTCTCCGGCATATGGCGTTTACATTTCACAACTAAATCCAGAGTTTGTTACCGGACTGACTAACACCGACTGTGACAAAATCAGACTTTTCACTGGCAGTGTGACGGGTGCCACGCGTGGAGCAGATCATGCTTACCCTTCCGCAGCACCTGATGATACCTCAGTTTTTATAGGGGTTCACACTGCTAGTGCTTTAGTTTTATGGCGTTTTTGTTCATTTTTGTTTGTTTGTTGTGTCTTTGTCATACTGTCTCAATTCGTGTTGCTGTGAATTGCGATGTTGGATTTATGATTTTGGAATTTCCCCTTTCCTCATTCTTGCTTCGGTATTCGTTTGCCGGTGTATATTATCCCGGTTCGATGTAAATTTGCTTAGATGTAATCATTGACCCTATTATGTATATACCTATAAATTGTGCTTTATTTCGCAATTTATACGCATATACATGTACATAACATGGCCAATGGCTACATCTAAGTAAAGTTATATTCCAATAGGATAATATAATTTTTACGCCCCCGCTACTAAAATTGGGGGCACATAATTTTACCCTTGTCCGCCCGTCCGTCTTCCATTCGTCCGTCCGTGCAAGGGGAGTACATGGTTTCTCAACTTCTCCTAAATTTTTAAAAATATGTATTGTGATAACTTTGTCATTTTGGCTATGTCGTAAAAGAGGATACATGGTTTGTCCGCGCAACTCCTCATACAGTTTTGATGTTGGGAAGTTTTTATTTCGAAGATAATGTGTACCTATATTGAAGATGTACATGTGGGAAGAATTTTGATTTCGGTATATTTTTCGAAAACATAGACATTGCTGAACATATTAATTTTTTTGGGGAATTATTTAATGAGGGTTCACAGATTGTCCGCTCAAACCCTCTGCTAGGAAGCTTTTACTTTGCAGTTCATTTGTACTTATATTAAAGATTTGTATGTGGTAAGGATTTTGACTTTGGTTCAGTTGTTTTTAAAATATACATTTGTGTGTCTTATCTTTTTTTCTAGTTAGTTTACTTTATATCTATAGAAGTCTAGGATTATGTTTATTTCGCTGAACTTGATTACTCTTTATTCAGGGGCCGACTCCGACCTACCGTTGGGTGTGGGGTTTTCTCATCGTTCATTGAAGATCTTATGGTGGCATTGAGTTGTTATTACTCCCCTTTGGGTCGTTGTCTCTTTGACACATTCCCCGTTTCCCTTCATTTTTCTATGCCAAACTTGTTAATTTTTCGGTGAATTAGTAATAGAGGGTTCACTGTGCAACTTCTAGAAACATGTGTTTGGCTAGGGTATCATATGTATCTTGTGTCTTACTTCCGTAGTGCGACAGTGTTTTACCAGCAGACTAGATTCCTTGAGCTAGCCGGCAGTTTAGCGGCGAGCACTCTTTGACCCTTCTTTCAAAATTACGTTTTGTCTTATGCTTTTTCTGTTCCAAGATAGTGGTCATTGAGTTAGTAGTCTACCTGAATTGGGTTTTATTCACATGTTTATGATACTATAGGGAAACGGGATAGAGAAAAGGGGAGGTTTGGGTACCCATAAACCGGTTTAACCCTACCACTGGCTTTTGCTGGTGCCAGTACCAAGTCCGGCTATCCCGAGTTCCTATCGTTATTTATGTTTGTCTCTTGTTTTAATTATTGTTTTTCTGGTGCAGTTTGCTTATGGATTGTGGCATGTGATTGTAGTTCCTGGCCATTGTAGGTGTTTGCTGTTTTCCTATTTTTGTAAGTACAAATATCATTACTAAGAAGTCCCAATTTGATTTAACCTTGCGCGAGGGCATGTCATGCTCTAGATTTTTTTTTGTAAAATGTGAAATATACACAAGATCTGAAGAGATTTCGATCTGATGTCCTCGTATATATTTTCAAATTTAATTTGTGGCTCCCTCTTCGGCTTAAATTCGAATCAAAGGTCACGTATATGATTGAAAAAAAAACAAAAAACAACAACACTACACCATCCATGAAATTTTTCTTAAGGGAAGTACGAGTGTCAGAAATTTTGTAATTAGAATTAAAATTCTGATCTTTTCCTTTGAAGAGCACTACTAATGGAACAACTTGAGCAAAAAATTTTGAAAATCCATGTAGGAATTTTTGAGATATAAGACGTCAAAATTTTGGCGGGAAACAGATCTCGCTAGAGTTTTCCCTCAATTTGCATAAGATGTTTATAGGGCTTTGAATATATGAAATTATAATTGGAAGTTGATTAAATTTTATACACAGTCTATTTTATGTATTTTAAAGTGACTTATGACCAAGAAAATGTGATCCATGTGCAAAAAATTTAGCACTGCTTGAATGGATAAAACCCGAGGATATAGAATGCTTCTGAAATCTGAGGCTCGTACCCCGTTAAGTAATTCAATTTACATATTATCTAAAATACGCAGATTTCCGTTTGGTTCTCTTCGGAGAATTTTATGTAGAACCTTACAAAATATCCGTTTTTCGACGAATAAAGAAAAAATATGTTTCATTTATCTTAAACAATCTTTGCTTCCCTGATATTATACTGACAACCTTACTTTTACTGGTTTTGACTGGAGGCTTATTTTCAGTTGACGGATTTTGACGTAATTTGGTAGTAACAGCATTCGCTGTCGATGGTGCTTCGATATCGATAGCAGTTGTTATATCATTAGCAGTATACTGAATCTGGTTCTGGTGAGTCTTTGAAGTATGTTGTATGGCTTGAGTTGTATAATAACCAGTAGTACTGACAGAATTATTCCAGTAATTTTCATCAATAAGAGCTGAAAAAGAAGTGGCAATTTAAATATCAGGAGATTTGAAAAGCCTGTTAATATGTCAGCTTTGAAAAACATGTCCTGCTACTAGAGTATTATCGGTGTAAAAGTGTAGCCTTTAGTTTGTATTTCTTGTTTACGATCATGTTGGACATCAACACTAGAAACGCTTCATAAAAACCCTTATTGTTATAAAAAGGAAAAAAAATGAACATTGAAGTCAATTTTATTTTTGTAAAACAAGTACCGATATTGCAAGAAATATTGTTTCTGTCAATGGCCATTTTGACAGTTTTGCCTTTTCAGTACAGAAGAAATTGAACATGAGACGCTGACAGTGGATTGAGAACACTAAAAACCTATAAATAAACAATTTTAGCCGTACATCTATTTTGTCAAACTTCCATTTATTCGCTGAACTCAATATTTAATCTTCTGTGTCACGGAACTTACATGGAACAAACATAGACAAATGTCCGAACTTCATTGAATAATAGAATGATAATTACAAAAGAACATAAATAAAAAAAACTTCGTTGGGTGTGGGGTTTCCTCACCGTTCATTGAAGATCTTATGGCGGCTTTGAGTTGTTATTGCTCCCCTTAGGGTCGTTGTCTCTTTGACACATTCCCCGTTTCCCTTCTTTTTCTTATTCTAATGGTAAAAAGAACAGCAGGACACAACGGCAGTAGAATACCGAAGGAACAAGAGAAGCGAAGACCACAAAAATCGAAATCCAAAGACATGGCAAAAACGGCAACGGAGAAAAACAAAGACAAAACAAGGACGTGAGACAGGTACAATGCACGGAAATAAAAAGACGACACCAAGAACTAAGGCACTCATAGTGTGAACTCCCATGAAAACCGGGAGTGACATCAGGTGCTCCGGAAGGGTAGGCATAACCTTCTCCGCTAGCGGCACCCGTCACACTATCAGTGAGTCAATCCAGGGTTGAGTCAAAACCGGTTATGTCAAATCCATGAAGACGTGAAATCTAGCTGAAAATGTCCATTTTTATTTGGGACACAGACACGTCATATCTGTCAATGATATCATAGTGACGGCCATAAAATTTCTAAAGGGATGGAAGCAACAAAGGCTTAACAAATCCCTGACTAAGCAACTTTTGGCTCTATTCAAAAAATCACTTTATAAACTACATGCGCGACAGTAACGAATCAACTTTGAAATGTACACTCCATAGGCTGGAGAGGTAGGTATATTGCTACTCAGGACATGATATATTCAGGACATGATATATTCATACTGATTCATTAAAAACTTATATCTATCAAGACACCACAAAAACGAAAAGAGCGACGAAGATCAATAACTTTATTTTGAGAGAATATCTCATATAGATGCACATACTGATGTTGAATAATAAATAATAAATTTTGTTATGCTGTACTAGTGTTTCAAGGAGTAACCTATCATCAGCAGCATTAGAATCAAACAGTATGAAAATTATTGCCATTTTATTTTCTGTTATTTCCGTTTGTAGTGCCCACATCTCACTATTCTTTTATGAGTGTCCTTTGATTGTTGATATGTCGTCATTGTCCTCTGTTAACTATTTTTGTCGGGCAACGGATGACAGAGCACAGAGTTTGCAAGAACACTTTGCCTGTACTTTTATGTTTGTTCACGATTCCACATCCATGCGTAAAACAAAATATATGTAACACTGTTCGACATTTAGAAATGAATTCCGCTCGAAATTGCTATGTGAATGACAAGAGAACAACATTGCTCAATTATACTACATGTATTTACTTTTACAGATGTAGTCACATGTGCATCTTCTAAATATTTATTCGTTGTTCACTAAATAGATTTTATAGAAATACTTTGTCAATTTGACCCATTAAAAAGAAAGTGTTATTGATTTTTTCATTTCATGACATTCATTGTGCATTATGCATACATAGCATGTCCATATGCTTCTGCAAGACTATGCTAAAATGTGGGAAAAAGAGAAAAAAAAAATCAAATGTTGACACGTTTCTGATGGGATCATGTGCATGTCCATGAATTAATTTATAATAAATCATATTCGGTGGTTGAATAAATATTACCGAAATTACTGTAAATTTAGTACTTAAGTAAAAACATGAATGAAATCCCTAAATCAAGGTATAAAATCCCCCAAAAATTGTCATTGTCTCACAAATAGTGTGATTTGTTCAGCCTTTGTTACCTTGTCCCTTTTATAAAGTAAATGGTCGTCACCATGATAATATTCAAAGGTGTCGTGTCCAAGTCCGAAATGAGAACGCATATTTTTATCTAAATTTAATGTCTTCAATGATACGAGACTATCAGTTTGCTTCGCCCTTGATTGGGTCACTGAATGTGCGACGGATGCCATGTACGGAGAAGTTCGTGCTTATCCTTCTAGAGAATATGATTTCTCACCTTTGAGATGGGACAGTTCCTATTTTTAGTGGTGTGAAATCTTGTCTTGTACCCCCCCCCCCCCCCCCCNCGTATTCAGACATCATTGAAGTCGCTTAGGAACGTCGGACGTCTAGTACGGCTTGGTGGTAAATAAATCGTAGTTCGTGATTACAAAAGTGAGAAAATAAATCAAGCACCGTTGAAAATGCAAGATTTAGAAATCTCAGACACCCTCGGGTAAAATCTCAATGGTTCTTTGACTCGGCAAGCCTCGTCAGAGAAATATTGAAATCTTACCCTTGGGTGTCTGAGATTTCGTGATCTTGCCTTATCCCCGGTGTTGAATTCATATGGTCTCCCTCAGTCTAAGGGGAGTTCGCACTGTGTTTTCTATGGCTGTCATGTTTTGTAGTCATGTCTCTGGACTTTGATTATTAGAATTAACACTTTCTTTGATCGCCTCTAATTTTAGTGTTTCAACGGGATAAATTGACCCAACTGTTTTGATATTTATTTGGTAGGGGGTAAATTGTTTTGCCATTTTAGCAAACACATTTGTTTGATTTTTGTATGATCTCATCCAGCAAATAATTCAGTTTCTGTTAGTGCCAGATCACGAGGAATGTCTGAAAGTATGTTGCGGCACGAAAATTTGTCAATTAGCGCATCAATGTATTACAAGGAAATCAGTCTCTTCAATACCGGTAGAATTGCTCCAGTAATTATACTAATGAATATTCAATTTCCCGATTTCTTATTTTTTTCTCTTTTGCATGTGATTTGCTTGATAACTTCTGGTAAAAATACTGTGTCCAAACATGAACATGCCTTTAAGTGGGCTCGTCTATTATTTTCATCAATATATTTTTAATCTTGAGAAAACTTTAATTATACTTTATATGCAAAATAAAACTAGAATAACTGTGAGCAAAGCTCACAAAACACCCCCTCCCGCTCCTCCATTCGATTCAAGATGTAAAAAAACATAATAAAAAAAAATTTTCAAGTCAAATCAAATGTTAAATATCTGGTGCACAATGGCAATATCTGCTGAACATTTTGTGAAAGTTTTATTGAATCTCATCGAGTGGTCTAGGAGGAGTTGTCACCACAAAGTATGTACCCTATGGCGGACGGAATAACGAACAGACGAACGAAAAAATTGACGAACGGACACGTGATCACTATATACCACCCGCTAAAGCGGGGGATATAAAAAAGACATAAGATATACTTACGTCTTAGTGTACAGTCTTTCACATGAAAATTGTAATTGTCATTTGCCTGATATTGAACATTCCCTCCTTGCAATTGTACGTAAGAACAAGTCTTTGTGGTTGGCTGATAATTAAATCCTACACATGGTGTTCCTTGAAGTTGAGCAAGCTTACACTCTCTTTCACAGTGACCCACGGTGTTTACTTCCGAGGAATATACGCTGATGCAAAATTGATTGTAAATGATTCTGAAATAGCAGCCCTCTACAAAAACATTTAAAAATTGATATAACTGTGACCAAAAATTAATTACTAACATATAAATCTTACAAAATATTGTTCAAAACTAAGAAGTATCTCCCTCTCGCATAGCATTGGTTTTGACTCTACCCTTCAGATCCTATAGGTAATTTGTTCTCTTTTAGCTCCTCACATATGACGGTATACGGATTTCCAAATGTTTTGATTTGCACTGCACTGAAGAGACATAAGTTGTCGAAATGTTTATTTGCAGAAACCAAATTAAACAGTAACTTCGATATTGTGTTATTTATTACCACAAGCTAAGGCCGGTACCACTACTATTGGACTGTTAGTCCTCGAGGGTACTCACCATCCCAGCAGCCAGTACTTCGGTGCTGGCCCGAAAACCGATTTTATTTTGAAACTTGCAATATCTAAATTTAACAAAAAATTGTTTAAAAAGTATGTAGTATCTCCCTCACGCAAAGGTCTGTCCTTAGCTGAATTTTCAATTTAGATCCTTTTGGTTGTTTGTTTCTATCAGCTTTCACACATATTTCGGTATATGGACTTCAAAATGTTTTGATTCGATCTGCACTGAGGAGACAGAGGAGACATAAGTTGTCGAAATGTGCATATTCAGAAACCTTATACGGGACTTTTGAATTGTGTTCACTCCGATAACAGATTTTTTTATACGTAAAAAATCGATACATCAATACATTGAGAGGGAGTCACTAATTAATGAATATTGTTGAGTTAAGGGTGATTTATATTTAATCGATTTTTAGCGCTTCGGGTTAAAATATTTTCGTTAATTAAAATTTAGTTTGAAATTGTCATATCAGAAAAAATTATAAATTCACTTCAATTTCATAAATAGTTTGTTTTTATGTGGTATAAATTTATTTCAATAGGTTTAGAAATCCAGTTTTCCTTCTTACTAATATCCGAGACGATCGTTTCCCCCTTCAATTACATGAGAGTTCCTATCTTGAAAGTCCTGCATTAAGCAGTGAATAAAAGGATATGGAGTAAATGCACATGAGACAAAGTCTCTATAAATACATGGTAAAAAAAGCAAAGGAATAACGCTTTTATTGTTGTTCTTCATCTTGAAGTCACCATGAGGCCTTCAACAATGAGCTTTGCTCATACCCCATAGTAAGTTGAAGACGGCCCCTAGCACCGGTTTGAGCAGAATTCTTTGCTAATTGTCGAGCAACGATATGTCTTCATTGGTCATAGGTGCGGGATTGTCAACAAACATCAATTAAACTGGCCAAGTGAGTTTACAATCTCTGTCATCCTATGCCCGACAATAGCACTAGTGTCTTAAGCTAGTGGGCGATATCTTTAGTGTTGTGTTATTTACACAAATACAAAATCGTAATACTTTGCAGAAAATTCCACATTTTACTCGTGGACGACGAACGATACATGTGTTACAAGAATCTTTCTGCTTGTGATTCAAGACTTCGAATAAGAACCTAGGTAAAGGGATGTAGCTCTTAAAAATCAATTCGACGTTTGAAACAGTCAATTTCATGCCATTTAGTAAATACATGTAATTACTACGGCAGCCTGTAAATTTGTCAGTAAATACACGAATTTACTAAAAGAGATGTCAATCAGTTTAAAATCACATTCAAAGATCTACTTAATGGTCCTACATCTTCAAAAATGAAAATTAGCGTCGGGCAGACCGGCAACACAGCTATAAATATGATTGCAAACAGAGAGTTTAATTCGATTTTCGACCCTATGACATGAAGGCTATCAACATATAAACTGAAAATGGACAGTAATAGATCAGGGTATTGAGAGTCTTAATATTATTTCTGCAAACATCAAAGTAGTGTGTTCAAGGTACCCAAGCTTGTTGAATTTATATGTATTACACATTTAGCACATAAACTCGTACTATTTTCTTCAGTTTTGAATCAGTTGAAGTTGTCAGTTTTGTTTTCAAATTTGTTTTATACTAAATCAAAACTAAAATACTAATGTCTTATATACCATACGGTTCTAGTTTTTTTATTATAAAAGTAAAAATTGAAGTAAAACAAGGCCAGTCAATACGTGTATAAATGACAAAATATATTAAGTAAATGCATGTATTTACTGGTGCTACTAGTAAATACACGTATTTACTAAATGACCCAGTAATTATACGTATTTACTGACATACTTAGGAAATACAAGTATTTCCTGATTAGGAAATACAAGTATTTCCTGATTACATGAATTTACTGTAACATATTTATATCAAACTATTAATATTGTGTTATGCCTGAAAGACAAATGTATAAAATAAATTTTCTATAGTTAAAATTGTAATCTGAATTTGAAATAAAGGGAAATAATCATAAATACTTTCAAATTTCAGATTGATAACGGATTTCCACTATCTGGATTAATTAATTACCAAAGTGATGAAATATGGGTTTGTACTGATAAAAACTTTGTGTTTCAAGATTTACCTAACCCACACCTGGGAAACTCGATGGTCTCAACCAAACCAGGGGCTCCCAGGAGCCTGTATCGCTCCCCTGGCTTTCAGTTGCCACAATCAAGGTAACATTGTAGGTTATACGAATGATCTTCAGTCTCTCAAACTTTCGTAGCTCGCACACCACCAATATCTTGAAGTGTATTTCAAGTCTGATCATGTTTTACTATATTTCTTAGTTGGGATTTTTTGTCAAAAAACGTTCTTGCTATAGACAACTTTCGACACCAGTTTTGAAGTTGAGACGTCATTTTGTAATTGGCGGTCAACGAACGATTTACAACATCAGTTTTGAAGTCGCATCAATATCTATTTGGAAACCAAATTTCATTGAAATAGGACAATGTTGATTTTTCCCACCTTTTTGGTGACCATTTTGAAAATGGCAGTCAACGAACATTTTTTAACATCAGTTTTGAAGTTGCAACATCAATACCTATTTGGAAATCGGAAAATTTTGAATTTCCCCGCCTTTTTGGCGGCCATTTTGAAATGACGGTCAACGAACTATTTTCCACACCAGTCGCCACAGCATGGAAAACATTTCATCATTTTTCCCTTCACTTTCATCTTCTATAGTTTTGGAAATAAAAGACGAAATATACGAAAATTCTTAAAATTCGGTGAAAAAAGGCAATAACTCCCACAAGGGTGTATGGATTTTCTTCAAAATTTCAGTGTGGGTAGATCTTGATATCCTGAACATTTTTCCAATTTATAATTGACCTCTATCGGTTACACTTTTTAAAATAAAAAATGCAAAAATTTTGAAAATTTTACGGAAAAATGTTATAACTCCGAGATGGGTTTCAGATTTTCTTCAAAATTGCACGGTGGGTAGATCTTAACATGCTGATAAGTATTAGCCCATGTCAGATTTTTGATATCTGTAACTGTTTTCGAGTTATTAGCCAAAAACTGCAATTAACCCCTATGTTCTATTTTTAGCAATGGCGGCAATGTTGTTTGACCAGCAAACTTATCGAACACAATTTTAAGAAGCCATACCCTGGTGATGATTCGAGTCAAGATTTGTTACATTTGGCCCAGCGGTTTCAGAGGAGATGATTTTTGAAATTGTTGACGGACAGACAGACAGACAGACGACGGACGCATAGTGATGGCAAAATCTCACATGGCCTTTTAGTCCAGGTGAGCTAAAAACCGGCGTCCGGAAATCTGTGATTTTATCTACACTTCATTAGTGCAGTTCGAGAAATCAAAGAATGTCACTCCATATGAATTTATAAAGTTAGTTTTGATAAATCAAAAACCTTTTTCTTTTTTTCGAATTACAATCGTAAATTAGTTTTTTCCTTATTTACAGATTTTAGAATCGCCTAGAAACGGCTAACTTCAATAAACACGATTTCTGTCTTAAAACGCAGACTTTAATACGGCTTTAGCTATATTTTAGATCTTTGACCAGTTTAACATGGAGTGACATTTCCCGATTTTTAAAACTAGGGCCTGTACTTTTGTATTAATTAACTTCCGGAGAGTAAGATTCAGTTGTGACCATCGAGCTTCCCAGTCATGTAACCATTTCAACACGTCACAGTATAGAAAACGTCACTTTATCGAAACTGAAACGTCATGAAAATACGTATTTAAATAATATTCTTGGTATTCGTTTGCCGATGTATTGGTCACATGGAGCGGACATGTTTGTGGAATTATGCGAAAAAATGACAACTGGTGAATCTAAATACCAGCTTTGATATGGTCTGTTTCAGCTTATTCGTCGCATTTGTTGTTGAAACGGCAACCCGGCTAGGTAGTATGAGTGTTCAGTTTGTTGAATTTAAAATTTATGTATTTGCATTTAAAAAACCTTGTGCTGATTTAATTACCAATAGGTTTCTGGCACATGAAAGAACGGATTTCTCTACTACAATCCTCGGTGCGCCATCCTAGTACTGGTGGTTGCGATTTAGAATATATTGCAAGCACACAGTATCCATCATTCAAAAGGGTTGTCATGGTCGCAGGGAATGGTTTGAGAGTCAGCTCTGAATATTTAACTGCAGATCGGTGAATGGTCCAAAATGTAGATACTCTAAAATAAATTAGTTCTCAAATGTACTTTTATGTAGTAGAGAAAGCACTTCTTGATCTCAGAGGCCTCACCGAGGCCTCACCGAGGAGCAATAAAGAAGTGATTAATGTTATTAATATTCAAGTACTACATCTTTTCAAAATTTTTGTATCGCTAGTAAAATACTGTAACAGACCATTATCTTTGTTAACATTCATTTGCATAAACTGCTATTTCTGTATTTTGTTTAGAAAGTAAACACCTTCAGTTTAAGTGGTAAAAAGAAAAAAAGAAAGGGAAATTTTATGTAGAATAAGGTCAAATATGTTGACTATTCCGATGGCCTTTTCTGCTAAGAATCTGCATATTTTAGATAAACGAAGTAGTTGAACAGTTGATCTGGCAATGAAATATCATAACTCACAATGTTTCTAATTTCTCAAGTTGCGATAATTGAATTGTAAAATTTTTAAGCTCGAGAATACCGAGAACTTGTAAATTTGAAGATTTTTGAAATTATCGTAATAGAAGGAAAATAATATTGGAGATTATAATCCAATTCGTACTCAATTTATTCGAATCAATGAGACCTATACGTAGTCTCCATTCTCAAAGTCTGTATTAATATTGCAACTGTCGTTGCTATGTGTATCATTCCGCCATTTATTAAAAGGGATGTTAAGTGATATTTTTGCATATTTCTAAATAATATGTCATATAATCTATAAACACTAATTTTAGTAAAAGTACTAAAATTTTGCCAATCAATGCAGGAACATCCAGTCACACTTTTTTATGCAATGACGCAATTAAGATATTTACATCATTGACCAATTAATTAATGAGGACAAATCTTTCCTTACAATAGTTATCATTTTTAACAAATTGGTCAGGAGGCATTTATAGAAATAAGAAAACACTTTTTATTTAATTATTTTGGTAATAGAACATTCCATTCCGGCCAGTTTTTAATCTGATCGCATTCAACGATTGTCTTGTACGAGAACTCAAAAGTTTTTACTTTCTTCTCTGGTAAAATACAACATTTCGTGCAATAGAAATGTTGCAACTCTCATATCGCTGCATACGGCGTAATTTTATCTTTTTTGTCATGGGAGGGGACCTGGGTGGTCGAGTGATTAAGGTTTTTCTATTACCTATACAACCACTGTCGTCTATCACCACTGTGGTGTGAGTTCGTACCCCACTTTGTACATTACCAAAAAGGGTGCATTCGACTTACAATCGTAATTGATAAGGTATGTCATTTACTTGCCCAATGTCTGTGGTTTTTGTCCGGGCACTCCGGTTTCCTCTACCACTAAAACTGACCGTCTTAAGATAGCTGAAATACTGCTCAACGTGACGTTAAACCCCATATCAATCAATCAATCAATCAAGAAATGTTGCAACTCTCATATCGCTGCATACGGCGTAACTTTATCTTTTTTGTCATGGGAGGGGACCTGGGTGGTCGAGTGATTAAGGTTTTTCTATTACCTATACAACCAATGTCGTCTATCACCACTGTGGTGTGAGTTCGTGCCCCACTTTGTACATTACCAAATAGGGTGCATTCGACTTACAATCGTAATTGATAAGGTATGTCATTTACTTGCCCAATGTCTGTGGTTTTTGTCCAGGCACTCCGGTTTCCTCTACCACTAAAACTGACCGTCTTAAGATAGCTGAAATACTGCTCAACGTGACGTTAAACCCCATATCGATCAATCAAGCAATATTTTTTTAGTAAAAAAACTAATAATCAGGGATATTATGAAGAGAATAAGAAATAAACAATTACGCAAATTGAATGGCTAATATATTCCCATGTAATGCAATTTCCGACAGTTTTTATCCATTTTAAATGCCGTCTGATTTAAATACACTGAACATCAAAAGAAACGCACCACTTGTTTAATGGCGTCCAGCTTCTGAAAACTTTATTAACTCGTTGAGTATTTTGATAAAATTTCGAAGGTCGAGAACACATGAGTTGATTTTTGTCAAAACAAATTTGGAAATGAAGCAACAGCAATTTGTATGGAAACTGAACGGAACCAAAAGTCACAGATAAGCTTTTCGTATAATGGTTTACACGTTTTACAGAGTTTTCAACAAGGTGAAAAAGTGTTTATTGTGTAAAAATGTGAAAATATTCCGACATTATTTGAAGAGATATTGCCGGTTTAATTTTAATGAACCAGGAAATACAAGCAAGTGGTGCGTTTCTTTTGATGTTCAGTATAGTTTCTTGCCGACACTATTGATTCTGGGCAAATATTTAAAATACTAGATCTTAATAAAAAAAAGTAAATGTATCCGTTGAAACTGAACAAATACTCAGTCTTTTGTACTTTTCATCTTATTATCTTTATACCACCTATTATTATGTCACCCCAGACGCCCAGACGTTGTTATTCTACGTTTCTTCTGATTATTCTTTTCTTCTTCCAATGATTTTTGTCCGAGCGATTATTTTGAAATGGCTGAATGAAATGATCTCAAACTTGGCACAAAGTTGAATCACCATCTGAAGTTATATGTTGTGCTTTTAAAATTTTCAAAATGGTCGCCATATCTAAGATGGCCGCCAAAACAAATAAAAAATTTCAACATTGTCGGATTTCAACGAAAAATAAATTTCTAGGTAGATTTTGAGGCTGAGAATCTTGTGGAATCGTCGAATTGGTGGTCTGGGGTGACATCCGCTATTGCTTGCACTTGCAAATCTAGTTATGTTTACCTTTGATCTACCCAAGGATCCCTTCCAAAATGATGAAGAATTGATCCCCTTTTCTGCTCATCTTCAATTTCTAGCAGGACTTGTCCATTTTGTTCACAGATATTTTTTGCATCTTTTTGGTTTGTTTTATATAGGTATAAGGTAACATTTAATGGCGGGTCTGAAACAAAACATTTAAGAATACAAAATACAGTTATGATCGAAAACATAAGTAGATTTAAAATTGACAGACACATTAGGAACTAAAATATGGTAATCTTGCGTAAATGGTCTTTTCCGATGTAAGACGACCGAGTAAAGACGAGCTCACGCGTACTCACCTCAACTCGGTAAACAGTCAGTCAAAACTGTTCATTTTTATGAACCAGCGAAGAATGAATGACGAAACATCACAAAATATGTGACATCACAGTGGAAAGTATGTTAAAAGGGGTGGGGACTTTGCTTCTCCATTAAAGGTTTCGGGACATTGAAAATTAAATTTACGGAAGAAATAGTCACTGACATTCCATCAAGATCAAAGATCGGTATATCTTTCACTCATACAAGAAATTCGTTGTCTTATTCTTTCGTTTCGCTGCGCTGCACTCGACAAAAATGGAATTTCTTGCATTTTGAGAGATAAGCCGATCACTAATCTGCTCTCATATAAGAGCCTATTATACAATAGCTTCTTACCTCGGAAATAGCCATTTTACAGAAGATTTGTTAAGAAATGCATGTCATTTTGTTTAAATTGAGGGATCGAAACCGGTTTTCCGCCTTTAGGTCTATTCAACTAAGCTACATGAACTCTTCAACTGAAGTTAAATTTAGTATATTATAGAAAAGTTGGTTATGTATGTTATTATGTATATTGCATATTAATAATTAGATATTAAACACCACCTTAGTATGCCAGCACAGTATTAGAGTTATTTCCCTTATCCCACGAGAGCACACAAATTATTAGTTCTTATAGGATAGATACTGGACAAGTCCTGATCGTCCTTGAAAGCAATTATCGTGGAATACGAATTGATATCTTACACTGTCACGAACATGATAAGATCAAAATGGCCAAACAAGATCAAAACACATCTGCTAGTGGACTAAAGATGCCGTCCGCCATGTCATAGAAACTTACAATGAAGTCAAAATATATATTCATCGTTTCAACCTGGATATGGGATGTTGTCTCCTTGACATTTACCCCATTTCCTTTCTTTTTCATATTGACATGTGAAATTCTTATTTCACCTGCGGGTTGAAACGTTTTTATCTCAAATGGTTTAAAAAGGAACTGACTGAAACTTCTGTAGTGGTAACTGCATTCAG
The DNA here is from genome assembly GCA_002080025.1 of Modiolus philippinarum. Taxonomy (NCBI): domain Eukaryota; kingdom Metazoa; phylum Mollusca; class Bivalvia; order Mytilida; family Modiolidae; genus Modiolus; species Modiolus philippinarum. Next base: position 16,838 of record MJUU01007255.1, read on the forward strand.
TGTGCTCGAATAACCTTGGTTTATCAGATTTTAAGACAATAATTTTGTCTCTATACTATGTATATGGTTTATGAGAATAAAAGATTCATTCATTCAAAAAATTCAGTTGTGAAATGTAGACGCCAAATGTTGGAGTATTGCTGCTCAAAAAAGGAACTTGATCTTTTAAAGTGACGTTCATCTTCAACACCAATTAAGTGTAATTTATATTTTACTATATCTTTTGGGTATTTATTTTCTGCAGATCAGTTATCCTTTTTATCCTATTTTTGTAGACCTTAGTGATTGTTGTTTCTGCAGTTGACAATTTTTTCAATTTATGTCTCTTTTGTGCAGGTAAAATCAAACCAATCGGATTATCGAAAAACCAAAATACGTGTTACTACTGATAGATAAAGATCAGATGAGATCTAAAGGTAAAGCCAAAATAATAGTAATGGTATTGTATTGTTTTGTTTTTGTTTTGTTTTGTTTTTGTTTTTGTTTTTTGTTTTTTTTTGTTGTTGTTTTTTTTTCTTTTTTTGTTGTTGTTGTTTGTTGTTTTTGTTGTTTTTGTTTTTTGTTTTCTTTTGTTTTGTTTTTTTTACTTTATCTCTAATTTGTTTGTTTGTTTGTTTTTGGTTGTTTCTTTGAGTAACTTAAAACATAGTTGTTATTTCAGTTAGGAATTTAACTTTTTTCTAAACTTATGTCAGCAACCAATAGAATGATCATGTGACATTTCTATTTATAGCAATTTTCGTTTCTACAGATGACAATTTTAACAATTTATGTCTCATTAATGACAATTGCAAATTACCGACTTTGATTCTTTTCTTTACAATTTTTCACTCAATCAGGATCATGTAACGCCGGACAAGTTTAAATCGAGGAAACCCTTTAGAAATCCGCACCCTGTCATATGAAATCTATTGTGATCTAAAAGAAAACAAATAGACACATAACAGGTCATATAATTTTGATAAAGGTGAAGTTTAGAAACCGTACATATCAAGAGATTTTTTTACATACTGGTTAATTGACGTCGGAAATCTCTCATGTTTGTCCGGTCTGGTCTAGAGTTGCTTCCATTTGAATAAATTTGCAATACGCGAGGTTAAATTCGGGAACTCCAGTCTTATTGGCAAATGGTCTATTGGAAGACCAAAAATCAATACATTTGTTAATGCTGAAAGAAACAAAAATCTGATAGGATCTAAAAGGAAAGCCAACGTTGTAATGGTTGTGGTAATAGTTTTTTTTTATCTTTTTGAGTAACTTGTGAAATAATTGATCTTTCAGTAGGAATTTACAATTTTTTTCGCACTCGTGTTAGAAATCGACAAGAATGAGTACATAAAACGATCATGTAAGATTTCTATTTATAGTATCTTTTGTTAGAATAAAAATTTAAACAAACCTTCACGTTCCCCAAGAGAACCACATATTGATTTCTTTAGGGCAGCACATTCATCCGGAAGCCATCCAAATCTCTTTTTCTCGGGATAAAAAATAGCAAATACACAATAAACGGATGTAGATGGCGTAATATCTATATCTTCATTCGGAAATGCCCCAAACGATACATTGGTAGTCATTGTAGATGTGCGATGTATGGTCCAAAATCTATGTCTGAAATTATGAAAATAGCAACTAGAATAAACTGGTATTCATGTGCAACAGCATTATATGAATTTGTTATTCTTGTGATAAGGTTTGTGTTCTTAATTGAAATATTACTTCTTAATGATACGGCCTTTTTAAGGTACCATATTCGTAGAAAATTTGCCCTTGACATTGTCAGTAGGTCATTTTTAAAATAAATTCATAACCTTGCTTGATTAATTTGACATTTACAACCCTCTATATTCTCAGGAAGCGGTGGTGTCTTCCTACAACTTTTTTTCTTTATGAATATAAATTGGGGTATAATTAAATAAAAATAAAAATTTAGCCATGCAACCAACTTCATGCTTCACTGATGACGGTATATTAAAGTGGGACAGTATGAGGTATACAAACAGGTTTGAGTTCTTTTCTGTGAAGGATGTGTGTTTTTATCATTAAACTTTATATGAATACGCATTTTAGGTAAAATTAAACCAAAATCGTAATTTACAATTTACTCATGCGACCAACTTCATGTTTTATTGATCATGGAAAATGCGGGATAGTGTTAGGTCACCCATATGTATAACTTCCTTTTCTGTAAAACATTTGATACTATCATGATACTTTATATAAATAAACATTAGGGTATTATATTCAAAAATGATATAGAAATTATCCAAGGCACAAACTTCATGCTTTACTGATCACTAGATTTAGCTTTGTCTAAAACATTGAGAAGCGGGGCACCAAGTCAGTAAGACAAATATTATTGTCTTTCCTCTGTGGTGTTGATGTTAACCTCAATTTCTCAACAGTCTGATGCTCTGGTGTGAGTTTGTTTGTGCATGGGCACTATATGTATAACGAACGCATATATCTGATAGGCCTCAAACTTCTCAAACCAACCATAGACATGATTAAAAACGACAAATATATTGTTGTTCTTGTCATTACAACAGAGAATTATAAAGTTTTTTTTTTTATTTCCTGTGGATGATATCGCAAAGAATGACTACCTTCTAAAAGTAAGGTTAGTTAAAAATATTCTTAAATGTTCTGAGCAGAAGGTCAAGGTCAAAATGTCAACAAACGTGATCGCACTTAGTGACCATTTTCTAAACAGAGGGTTAGTTTATAAAATAGCCTTCCGGGCTTGGTTGACTCCAAGATAAAAACGAATTCGGTACCTCGAGAAAGCTGTCGTCATTGCTTCTAGAAGAAAGGTTAGCGTTCTTATTTTAGTCCTCTACCGACTTCGCCGAAGGAGACTTTAGGTTTGCACTCCGTCAGTGTGTCAGTCCGTCAGTCCGTTACACTCAGTTTTCCGGACTTTTTTCCCATACTGTAAGATATATTTAGTTTATATTTGGTATGTCAGTCTACCACCGTGAGCTTCAGATCAAGTTCGAGTTTGGTTCCGGTGTCACATACTAGAAATTCCCCCTATTCATTCTCCCCCCGGAAAATGAGTATATACTTGTCTTTCCCCCCTAAATTTGATGGGGGAAAATTGCGTTGTACTAGATTTTCCCCTTTGTCTAAATTCATACTAGAATTTCCCCTTCGGCCATGTGCTAACAAGAGTTGTAAGAAGACAACATAGCTCGCCGGGGATTACAGTGACCTCAATGCATAATAAATTTGAAATAATACATTATTGTAATTGTAATATTTTATTTTTTTTCAATGTGATATAAGGAAGCAATAGGAACACCCTTCCACTATAAGAATTAGTTCTATAAGCAAGGTTCCAGTTTTTTTTTTTTAAATTGCCATTATAAGTCCTTGATCAAGGCAATGTCAAGGTCTAAATGTCTACAACTATGGTACTGTCAGAAAGTTCTCTTCATACTGAAGTCACATACTAAATATATACAGCCTATCACTAAACAACTGACTTCTAGAAGCAAGGTTAAAGTTTTTTTTTTTAATTGCCCCTAGGGCAAGTTCAAGGTCAAGATGTCAAAAGATAAAATTCCTTCGAAAGGATATGATGGATAAAATTTTCATAAAATTTAAATGGTTTTGGTCATTTTTATAGACAGAGTTTAAACAGCACACTAAAAATCTAACTTTTCAAACTAAAATATACTGAAATTTGTTAAAATTGTGTTTCGCAAAGGATAAAACACCTTCGAAAGGATATGATGAATAAAATTTTCAAAAAATTTAAATTGTTTTGGTCATTTTTAATGACAGAGTTTAAACCGCACTCTAAAAATCTAACTTTTCAGGCCTTAAGTATGTTAAAATTCATTAAAATTGTGTTTCATAAAAAATAAAACTCCTTCAAAAGGATATGATGAATAAAATTTTCAAAAAATTTAAATTTTTTTGGTCATTTTTATAGACAGAGTTTAAACGGCAGACTAAAAATCAAACTTTTCAAGCCTTATATATTTTAAAATTCAATAAAATTGTGTTTTGCAAAAGATAAAACTCCTTCGAAAGGATATGATAAATAAAAGTTTCAAAAAATTTCAGTTGTTTTGGTCATTTTTATAGACAGAGTTAAAACTGCAGACTAAAATCTAACTTTTCAAGCCTTAAATATGTTAAAATTCATTAGAATTGTGTTTCCCTAAAGATAAAACTCCATTAATAAAATTTTCAAAATATTTAGATTGTTTTGGACATTTTTATAGACAGAGTTTAAACCATACTCTAAAAATCTAACTTTTCAAGCCTTAAATATGTTAAAATTCATTAAAATTGTGTTTCACAAAAGATAAAACTCCTTTGAAAGGATATGATGAATAAAATTTTCATAAAATTTAAATGGTTTTGGTCATTTCAATAGACAGAGTTTAAACCGCACACTAAAAATCTAACTTTTCAAACTAAGATATACTGAAATTTGTTAAATCTAACTTTTCAAGCCTTTAATATGTTAAAATTCATTAAAATCGTGTTTCTCAAAAGATAAAACTCCTTCGAAAGGATATGATGAGTAAAATTTTCAAAAAATTTCAATTGTCATTTTTATAAAGACAGAGTTTAAACCGCACTCTAAAAATCTAACTTTCCAAGACTTAAATAAGTCAAAATTCATCAAAATTATGTTGTGCAAACTATAAAACTCCTTTGATGAATAAATTTTTTCAAAAAATTAGGGCCAAAGATCGAGTTTAAAACGCAGACTAGTATTATACAGTTCAGATACCCAGTTCTCGTTCACAAATGGTATCGGGTCCGTTCGCCCTAATTACATGTTCGCCCTGGGTTCGTTCGCCCTGAGTCCGTTCGCCCCTAGAGTTCATTCGCCCTATTTTTTCATAAAAGGTATAAAGCTTAGTCCTAGTACTATAACTTAAGGTATAAAATTTATTTAATTATATTTCAGTTACAAAGTCAATCTCAAACTTTGAAATGTATGTATTGTTTAGTCACAAAGGATTAAAAGTTGATTGATGTCCATAATTTGATTTGGTTTTATTTATTAATCATTAGTCTAAATTACTTTTGAATGTAATTAAATGTTGATCAGGTATAATTATTTAAAATTATTTGGCCATTAATTGTCTTTGGTGGATTTATATTATAAATAATCAGCTTGGATATGTACAGGAACTGATAGACATAAAAGGAAACTTATATCCACTAGCAGATATGTTATTATCTTGTTTGGCCATTTTGATCTTATCGCAATCTTGACAAGCTTAACACAATTTTGTTAAGACAGTGCAAGATTTTTAGTTGGTTTTCAAGATAATTGATTTCAAGGACGATCAAGATGTGTTAAGATAGTTTCAGATCAAACAAGATCCACTTGTTAATTACGTTCAGGAAAGATCAAGATGAGTTAAGTTTGTTAAGATCAAGCAAGATTACGATTTGATCTTGTTTGATCATGACATGCTAAACATTTCTTGATCGCCTTTGAATGCAATTATCTTGTTTGATCTTGATAAACTGAACATGTCTTGATCGTCCTTGAAAGAATTATCTTGAAATACGACTGAATACCTTACGGAGTCTTAACAAAATTCTGTTAAGCTCGTCAAGATCATAATAAGATCAAAATGGCCAAACAAGATCATAACATATCTGCTATTGTTCACAGCTTGACTCCTTTGATCTTGAGTGTGTTTGAAATACAAATTAACAAATATGATAAAACAAAACAAAACTGAAAGACAACGGAAAAATTAAAAAAAAAAAAAAACATAAGAAAGATACCCTAGGAAAAGTTAATTTAGTTTTGTTTACTTTCAAATCACATTAGGAGAAAAAACTTGCCAAAAAAAAAACATCTACTGGGTCACTTCAAGATGAAGAACAACAATAAAAGCGTTGTTCCATTGCTTGTTTAGCATGTATGTGTAAAGATTTTGTCTCGTGTGAATTTTCGGGGTACGGTTTCGTAAGGTTGAATAATGTTTAGGCCGGTTGAGAACAATGCCAACAAATTTCCATTTTAGGTACCATGGAATAATGTTTTTTCCCGGTTCTGGATAATGTGTACGTAAAGTCTCCGTTTTTCATAATAATTTCCGCTGTACATCCACCATATCGTCAGATTGTCTTACTTCCAATACTCTTCTTGTTTTTTATTTTTTGTTTGTTTTTTTTTTATTATTAATTGAGCAAGTAAATCACTATTTCAGCTTTATAACATGTCTATTCTCAACAATTTTGCTAAAACATAATTATTACGAATATATATAGTGCGAATAGGTATTAGGGCGAACAGATAATAGGACGAACTTGAGTCAGGACACACGGACCCGGATTCCTCACAAATAGATGCAAACGATTAAAATTGAAACAAAATACAGCATTCGTAATTTAATCAAACTGTTTCTTTATAATCGAAAAAGATTATCTGACAACCTTGAAACAGACGAGAATATTATGTTTATTCGTTTTGTCTTCAAATTCAAAATATTTACGTATCCGTCATACGTGATTTACTGATTGATACAATGCGTAATTGACGGATGCGATCAGTAAAATTCGTTTCCATCCGTAAAATGCGTTTACATCCGTTAAATACGTACACATCCGTAATTCATGGATCCGTCATCGATCAGTGAAAAATCAGTCATCAATCAGTCAAAAATCCGTCATCAATCAGTCAAAAATCCATCATCAATCAGTCAACAATCCGTCAATAAGTAACGGCTACTAATACAAGGACTGTAATAATATGGTGCCGACAGAATGCTATCATCATAACAGATAACATACCAAATATGAATATCCTAACACTAAATTTCAGCCTTCTAGAAGCGAAGTCAAAGCTTTTTTTAATTGCCCCTAGGGCAATTTCAAGGTCATAATGTCTACAAATATGGTACCAACAGAAAGCTCTCACAGTAATTAAGTAACATACCGAATATGAACACCCTACCACTAAACGACTAAATTCAACAGGTAAGGTTAAAGTTTTTTTTTAAATGGGTCAAAGAATCAAATGGCCGGGTTGCGTTTTTGGTGCTTCTAGCTATAAAGTGTTGTTTTATAGGTTCCCTAATGGATCTGTGTATAGAATATGTTGAAAATAATGATAGAAATAACTAAGTTAAAAGGACTGGAAAAATATGAAAAATTTTTCAAAAAATAATTCCAAAAAGGGAGGTACACATCTACAATACATATAGAAACATTTTGTGAGGTTTCAAAAGTAAGAGATGATAACTGCAGGAGGAGTTGATTTCACAAAATAGGTACCCTTTGTTGAAAATGTCAATAAAAATGACTAAGTTCCAAAGTCCTCATAGATAGGAAAAAAATTTCAAAATTATTTTCAAAAGAGAGGTGCACATCTACAATATATATAGAAACACTCTGTGAAGTTTCAAAAATGTAGGTTGAAAACTGTAGGAGGAGTTGATTTCACAAAATAGGTACCCTTTGTTGAAATGTTGTTAAAAATGACTAAGTTCAAAAGTCTGTAAAAACAGGGAAAAATTTTCAAAATAATTCAAGAAAGGGAGGTGTACATCTACAATATATATAGAAACATTTTGTGAAGTTTCAAAAATGTGGATTGAAAACTGTAGGAGGAGTTGATTTCACAAAATCAGTATCCCATTTTCCACGCCCGCCGTCCAAGTCCGACATTCACCAGACTATAACCCGGATTTGCACTCTGTGAAACCCGGCCAAAAATTGCCCTCAGAGCAAGGGCAAGGTCAAAATGTTTACAAAAATAGTTTCGCTAGAATGTTTTCATCATAAGGAAGTTACATACCAAATATGAACACCCTACCACTAAAAGCCCACCTTCTAGATGCAAGGTTAAAGTTTTTTTTTAAATCGCCCTCAAGGCAAGATCAAGGTCAAAATGTCTACAAATATGGTACCACTAGAAAGCTCTCATCATAAGGAAGTTACATACCAAATATGAACACCCTACCACTAAAAGCCTACCTTTTAGAGGCAAGGTTGAAGTTGTTTTTTTTTTTAAATTGCCCTCGGGGCAAGGTCAATGTCAAAATGTCTGCAAATATACTACCGCTAGAAAGCCCTCATCATAAGGAAGTTACATACCAAATATGAACACACTATCACTAAAAGTCTACATTCAAAAGCAAAGGATTAAGTTTTTTTTAAATTGCCCTCAGGGCAAGTTCAAGGTCAAAATGTCTGCAAATATGGTACCACTCACTAGAAAGCTCTCATCATAAGGAAGTTTCATATCAAATATTAACACCCTACCACTTAAAGTCTACCTTCTACAGGCAAGGTTAAAGTTTTTTTTTTTTTTTTTTTTAAATGCCCTAGGGACAAGGTCAAGATCAAAATGTCTACAAGTATGGTACCACAAGAAAGCTCCTATCACAGGGAAGTCACATACAAAATATCAACATCCTACCACTTAAGGCCTCCATTCCAGCAAGGTTAAAGTTTTTGCTGACGACACCGACGACGCCGCCGACGACGCCGACGACGACGACGGGGGTATGACAATAGCTCTCCGGACATTCGTCCCGGCAAGCTAAAAAACTTCTGCATATGTTGCAAATAATGTAAACACTATATATATGTACTTTAAGGCCTATTCCAAATATATTTTTTCAATTAAATTAATGCGAGAGTTGCAAATAATTCATAATAATTTTCTGTTAAATACGACGACTTAGAAAATGTCTGCTTTCATGCTATTCCGAGTTCCTATCGTTGTTTCTTTCATACTATTCCGAGTTCCTATCGTTGTTTACGATGGTCTTTTGCTTTTTATGTTCTTGTTGGTCAGATCTCTTGTTGATTACAGTATGTGGTTGTGATTTTCGGCCATTGTTGATGTTTCGTGGTTTCATGTTGTCTTTCTCATTCAAAATTATACAGTATAAAGCTATGCGGGATTGTCATAAAACATAAAATTAACTGGCAAAGTGCTCTTACAGTCACTGTAATCAGTTGCCCGACAAAACCACTAGTGTCTTAAATTAAGCTGGTGAACAAACACAACATTGAGGCAAACACATGGGGGAGGACATAAATCTCAATCACATGACATAATGAGAAATTTTGTCTTAATTAAGAAAAATTAAAATCTTTGCATGTATCAAGTTTTTCTCAGTAAAAAATACTCCGTCTCCATAATGTCCTAACGAAAGATATAACTATAGTAAACAAGCTTTTCAACCAAGGGAAAATGGAAACAAAATATCGAACACAATTTTCAATGGTTCTGCATAATTCAAAAGGACTGTATGGACCAAGCTTTCTTGTGATTGTAGAAGACCTTTGAATAAAAGTTTACGACTGTCGTAAAGTGATGAATAAAGGTTGACGTTAAGAAAGCTTAAATCTTTTACCTTTCCCAAAATGTTGACTCTTTTTCTCGCCGTATGAAATTGTATATAAGGGCCTAATGCAAAAACTGAAAGGGTATATGAATAATGAAATCACTTCCCAATTTTGTGGCTTGGTTTGGGAGTTTATTTTGCCAGTAGTCAGACTTATCTGACATGAAAATTTTACTTTGATTTTTATAGAAATTCGATGTTTTCATCAAAATTCCAATCCCTTTAAATACTGAGGATTTATTCCTCGTATTGCAATCGATGGATGTTCTTAGTACTGGATTTGGCCTCATATTCCGATATTTTTGGGACTGAGTTACACTCACGTAATATTTTTGGATTGTGACTTTTCATTTTATTTAATTCTATTACTTCTGATAAGAAGTTACTCAATGAAACACGTGTACTACATAACAAAATATTATTTATTATGCAACTTATGCATTTTGTATTTTGTTATTCAAGAATAATTACATTTCATGAATATTCATTTGAATTCCGTCAGTTTGATAGGTGAACATCGATCACGTGGCATATCAATGTGAAGTTGCAATTCCCATGAAACACATTTGACCACGTGTTCACGTGGCGGATGAATTTGTAAAAATAGAATCCCAATGTACATGATGTACTTCCCTGTAAATAAAGTTGTCTTTTATATTTCGAGTTTAAATGTAATTATAAGAATTAAATGCATTATTTTGAAGTTTCATAGGGACTATGAAAGGGTTGACCGGGCGCACATTTTCAACATGAAGCGCTACCGCGCTTCATTAAAAATGTGCTTCGGTCAACCCTTTCATATCCCAATGAAACTTTAAAATAATGCATTCAATTCTTAATTGATTTCTTTCCAAGCCCCTCGGTTTGGGAGGCAATTTCGTTTTCAAATTCTAACCCCGTTTAAGCTTTTTTTGTTTTTTTTTCTAAGGTTTGGGAGAAAAGGGACTAACAACATTAACAAAAACGAAATTTTAGGCCATAGGGGGTCGGGGCTTATTTTTGCCTTTATTACAACTTCATTGCTTTTAAATTATTTAAACGTTCTAGTCTATGAAGTGCTTCGAGATGTTCCTCATTGTATAAGAAGTTCTTTCTGTTCCGGATGTCTGGCCATCTCCTCAGTTCCTTGAGTCTCTCTCTTTCATGAAGAAGCACACAATTGTAGAGTCATCTGCATCAGCTGCTATCAATCTGTTATCTCCTGTGTACTTTCATGACACACACGCCACTATATCGATCTAGTACTATTTTAGAAATAACTAAATACCGAAGTTACTGTTAATTTTGATTCTGCATATGCGCATTTCGACAACTTATGTCTCTTCAGTGCAGATAAAATCTGAACGTTTGGAAGACTATTAAGTCAAAGATGTTTAAAAATGACCGTCAGTTTGGGCCTGCCATCTTTTTGTACCATTCCTTCCCTCCTTCGGCTGTATCTCATTGTCAGGAGATGTCGGGATGTCTTTGCCTGGTGTAGGCGGTATCTTATAACTGCTATATACCTGACATGTCTTTCTGGTATTTCCAGCAAATCTCCGTCTATGCATGGAACGGTAGTTTTTCTCTTCTTCATTTTGGATAGAATCCTTAGCTTTGGCCTGTTTAACGGTATTTCCGGACCCAGCTTTCTTTGTTATAAAGGCGGCTAGTTGCTGTCGTTTGCTTGTGTAACCTTTTGGATTCAGAAACCTTTTTCTTTTTCTTTCTTATTTATTGTGATCGATGCCTTCAACAGTTTCTTTGTCTTCTAGAGTCGCCATTGCACCATCAACTTATATCTGCCTCTCCGTACCGAAAGAACCCAATCGGCGGCTTGGTCTTCAAGTAGATGGAGGATCGTGAAAAAATCCCCAGACAACAAAAGCTGGTTCTGTTCATTATCGCCTGTCATTCTGTTGACCTACGTTTGTCTCAATGTGGTCGTCCTACATTGTGACCTACATTGTGGCATTCTATCGTTTGAGAAGTAAACCCAGTTTCGGGCTCTTACATTAGATCTTTAAGTATATATATTTTTTATTTTGAAATCTGTAATATGATAGCATTTTCTTATCCCGCGGAGATAAGAAAGTTTCCAAATTCACTGATATTTTTATAAGCAGCTGATTTACATACTTGGTACAAAAAATCTTTTTCGTTTCCCATTACACCACATTGATAAGAAAAAGAAGGGAAACGGGGAATGTGTCAAAGAGACAACGACCCTAAGGGGAGCAATAACAACTCAAAGCCACCATAAGATCTTCAATGAACGGTGAGGAAACCCCACACCCAACGGTAGGTCGGAGTTGGCCCCTAAATAAAAGAGTAATCAAGTTCAGCGAAATAAGCATCTTCCTAGACTCCGATAGACATAAAGTGAACTAACTAGAAAACAGACAAGACACACAAAGGCTTAATAAATTTCCTGACTTATATATTTGCAGATCAGACACTGTTGAGCTGATTTACAGAAGTATAAATATACATGCAAACTCAGGGGGGAAATTCTAGTATGGAGGAAAAACTAGTATGTGTATACACATCCTAGACTTTCTAAAGGGGAAAATTCAGTATATACTCATTTTTTCCCGGGAGAAAATCTAGTATATACTAGATTGTCTGGGGGGAAATCTAAGTATATACTCATTTTTCCGGGGGAAAATCCTGGTATGGGGGAAAGACTAGTATGTAACACATGTCCATTGATTTTTGACAGAGTTATGGGCCTTGGAAATAGAAAATTTTGGTAAAAGATAGGTTTTCCGGACTTTTTTTTTCGAAACCGTTCCAGATGTTATGCTAATATTTGCTATGTGAGTCAACCACTATAAGTTACAGATCAAGTTCGAGTTTGGATCCGGTCCATTGATTTATGACAGAGTTATTGGCCTTGGACATAGACAATTTTGGTAAAAGATAGGTTTTCCGGACTTTTTTCTAAACCATTCCAGATATTAAGCTAATATTTGCTATGTGAGTTTACCACTATGAGTTACAGATCAAGTTCCAGATTGGTTCCGGTCCATTGATTTTTGACAGAGTTATGGGCCTTGGACTTAGAAAATTTTGTTAAAATATAGGTTTTCCGGACTTTTTTCGAAACCGTTCCAGATATATTTGTTATGTGACTCTGCCGCTATGAGTTACAGATCAAGTCTGAGTGTAGTTCCAGTCCATTGATTTTTGATGGAGTTATTGGTCTTGGACTTGGAAAACTTTTCCTTTACTATTTTTGCTTGAATAACAAAGAATTATTCCACCGGTAGGGGACTTATGTATTGCCTCGCAATACGATTTACACTTGTTTTTCTTCTTTTTTTAATTGTCTTCAGGGCAAAGGTTCAAGGTACTAATATTTTACCTTCAAGGTCTTCTCGTCATAAGCAAAACACATACCAAATACGAACACCTTGGCACTTAATGACTAACTTAAGAATGCAAGGTTAAAGTTTTTTTTCACTATGGCTCTTAAGGCAAAATCAAGGTAAAAACATCTTGAAATATGGTACCACCAGAAAGCTCCCATTACATCAAATTTCAAATCCTTTATTGTCATGAAACATGTAATGTTTGTGACAAACAATAAACAATATATCAAATAGGAACATCTCAACACCCAAGGCCTCCATTGTAGGAGCAAGATTAAGTTTTTGCTGACCCCGTCGGTGTCAACGACGACAACGGAGTATGACAAATACGGGACTTTCGAGAAAGGAACACTCGTGTAATTGGAGGTGGAAACGATCGCCCCGGATACCAGTAAGGAGGAATATTGGATTTCTAAACCTATTGAAATAAATATATTGAAATATACAACAAACAAAACAAACTATTTATGAAATTGAAGTGCATTTATAATTTTTCCTATATGACAATTCTCTAAATAAATTTTAATTGGCGAAAAACAATTAACCTGAATCGATCAAACATAAATCACCCTTAGCTCAACAGTGTTCCTTAATAAGTGATTCCCTCTCAATGCATTTATGTATTGATTTTTACGTATAAAAATTGAACTGTTTCCGGGGTGAACACGAGTTTTAAAGTTCTCTTGACATTTATCCTGGCTAGCTAAAACAGTTAGTATAAGATACCATACATCGTTTACATAAAATAATCTTAAATCTGTGTGAGTAAATCTCATACTATCCTTTTTTAGTGATCAGTGAGGTATTAATTTGGTTGCCTGAATAAATTTTATTGTGATTTGTGTTTGAATATACCGCAATGTGTATTTATGTAAAGTTTGATGATAATAAAATAAATCCTTCAAAGAAAAAATATTTTACTCATATTATCATTTGACTCATTTCATGCATGGATTGACTCAATGATAGTGTGACGTGTGCCGCTTGCGGAGCAGGACATGCTTACCCTTCCGAAGCACCTGATGTCACTCCCGGTTTTCATGGGAGTTCACACTATGAGTTCATCAGCTCTTAATGTTATCTTTTTATTTACGTGCATTGTGGCTGTCTCACGTCCTTGTTTTGTCTTTTTTTTTCTCTGTTGCCGTTTGTACAATGTCTTTGGAATTCGATTTTTGTAGTCATCGCTTCCGGTTTTCCTTGGTATTCTACTGCCGTTGTTTTATTATCCCCTTTATTTTCATTTTAAAATTGTATTTATAATGTTTAATAATGAAAACATTCATCTTTCACAGAAAAGAAATTTCAACCTATGGGTAATCCCGACTTCGGTAGGACGAACGAACGGACAGTTTTAGCCCTAACCTCGAATTGTATGGAAATTATACCCCCTACCCGGACTTGTATTTTTCACAAACACCTAAACTTTTCTTTATTGTCTTTATTCATGTTCAAAATGCCCCTTGGCAAAATTCAAAATCAACAATACATTAAACTTACCCGTCTCTCATTACTTGTTTATCTTGCAAGAGTTGAACTGTTAGTTCTAAATCTGTCCTCTCAGTCATTTTAACTAAGGTCATCTGGTAGAGTTTACAAGTCTTGTCTGCGTCCATCCATGAAAACAGTTTACTAATCATTGAAAAACCTGAACAATCTGCAAAATACAGATATAAAAGGTTCGACCCATATGATATTTGCTTCTATAATATGACTCGAAGCTGAGGTTCAAAATATGAATTTAGGCTACGTTAAGGTTGGAGTAAGTTAAACCCAGAATACTGTGTATTCAATATGGATGTTTTATTATTTTTTTTTCACTAGTGAGGACTAACCAACAAAGGTGTCATTTACGTATACTTTGATTGTCGAAAATTAGAAATTTTAAAGTTATCATGCATAGTTCGATCTCTTCCGAGCTCACCTAGCAAAAAGACCTTGTCAGCTTTTGCCATCGCTCAGCGTCCGTCTACAGTCTGTTTACTTTGTTTCGAAGATCGTCTCCTCTGAAATTGCGAACAAATTGCTTACAAATACAAACCAAGTTTAACCTGAAGCATCACCACTTCCATGTTTGTGATTTTTATATCCGTAGACCAAACAATATGGCCGCTGTCACTATAACTAAACAACTAGGTATATGTTTAAACTGCTGTCTGTTGCTTTTAACTCAAAAATCGTTACATGCATCAAAATTAAAACATGGGAGAAAAATTATCAGCACAGTGAGATCTACTAAATTAGCTCATTACTAATAAAGGATTTTGAAGTGAGGGTAATATTTCTTAAATCTATTATCAACATTGTGTATTCCCAAAACTTTTAGAATATTACATTTGTTTACAAATAAAATTCCATTTTAAGGTATCCAAATAATAGAAGAACCGACATATTACAATGAAACGGAGTCATACATTGTCAAAACACTCAGTCTTACTACCTACTCTGCAATTATGAGAATATTCGATAACTCGTTTAGGAGTTATTGCCTTTCTGTCGTACAATTTTGGGGGTGGGGTTAGGGTTTTTTTTTACGGCTTATATATTGGAACTTATAGAAGATAAAGTTTAAGTTTAATTACTGAAATGGTCAGCACAGTTAGATCTACTTTACATACAATTTTAAGAAAATCTGACTACCCATACGGCAGTTATTGTCCCTTTTTCTTTTATTTTCACGTTTATTCTTTCAATTCAAAAACTATAGAGGTTAAGTTTGGATTGCAAAATAGTTAAGCTTATCAAAGACTATAAATTCTATATATATCTGGTAGATTTGCATCTCTTCCAGGATGACCGCCATGTTGAACCAAGTTTAACATTGGATTCCACTGGAAATGCATTCAAAGAGTTTTTCTGATTACGATTTAACATAATAGCCAATTGGTGGTATTAAAGTTTGTTTTTTTTGTTTCGTACCTCATCCAAAATGGCCGGCAGCCGGAACTTAGTTTTGCATAGGACCTTATGTGAAATGAATTTGAAGATCTCCCCTGGAAGCGTTTGAAAATTTTGATTAATTGGAACATAATTAAAGTTTGTAATATCTATGATTCTGTATTTTCCAAGATCGCCGCCAACTGGGAGCACATCTTAACAAAGAACCCTGCATATTTGAAATGAATTCGAAGATCTCCTCTGATACCGTTTGGCCAATGTTGATTGAATTTAAAAGTAAAAGTCTTTTAGTTGTGGCCTTTTTTATCTTCTTGCCTTATCGAGATGGCCGACCGTTGGAAACATATATCAATATAAGACCCTGTGGAAAATTATTCAAAGATCTCCTTTGTAACCACTGAAACATTTTTTTTACCAAACTTGATGATAAAAGGGAAATCCTTCTCAAAAGTTGTAATTTTTTTCCTTCTTAATACCAGATGGATCCTATTGGAAATGCATCTAAAGACATTTTACTCTAGAACAACTTAAGCAATGATAACCACATTGGATCACAGTATTCCTTAGGTGGTCCCTTTTTTTATTATTATGTCCATACCCCATCCAAAATGACCTCCAATATTTGAATCTTTACAGAAAATGTAGCAGTAATTTCAGGCAAACTGATGTATGAGGGGCCGATGGGTTTATTCCGTTCTCCGTGATCAGGGATTTCAATTCCCTGTGATTCGTTTTTCATTTCATTAATTTGTCGTGAATTGTAAACATTGTCTGTGAGTCGTTTTTGATTCTTGATCAAATTAAATTTCCCGTGAACTGTGATGGGTTCCGACCAAATAATTTTTCGTGATTCGAGCCCCATCAGGCCCCTCATGTTTTGTGCGACTAATTTAATGACTGCTCATCTGATAAAAATCAATAAAACCAGTCAACAGGTAAGCGGTACAGGCTCGTATGAGCCTCTAGTTTAACTGTTTGGTTCTTTGGGTTATTTGTTCTTTATCACTTGTTTTAATTTTCTGATATCTGACATTCTAAATGTGTGGATTTCTTGATTACCAGATTATACGCTTGATAATGGGGATTATTCGATCACCAGGTGTTTTAAGATTTTTCATGTACTCGATCGGTGCATGCTATCTATTCAAGAGTATATATTGTTTTTGGGTGCAGATCACAAAGTCATGGCGTAGGAAATATTTCGGTGTTTGGCGACTTTTTATCAGTTTAACTCACCCTGATCAATTATCTGAAGGCACATAATTTTTAGAGGTGTACTTTTACTAATGATTTGAAGCGATTTGTTCATACACCACTGTTTCCTCAGTATCAGGCGGACATATTATCGATTATCTATTAATTGTGCAATGGATGTGCCTGTGATTATCTACCTTTAAATGGACTGTTTTCGTTTTTCAATTATTGAACATTGATTTTATCTTTCTCATGAGTATGTCTGATTAAAATTGACAGTTAATATGTTTATTTCATATTTATATGCTTTATATTTACTTTCATACATTTTTGTCTTTACAGTTGAAAATTAAATTTTTTCTTTCTTACCTTTTTTAAAAAAATTTGAATCATGATATGTAACAGACTTGGGTCAGAGTCTTGTAGCTCTTCTACCTGGCCGAAATAATAATTTCAAAACCCAGTCTGAATTAGACTGACTCGCAGGCCTCCCGAGAATGACTTGCATATGCAAGAATTTTTGCATTATGATTTGAACTTCCTATATCTACATTCCAAACACAACGCGAATTACTATTTTGGTTTACTTAAAATTTCTGTTTCTTTTATGATTCCATTTGGATGTTCTTATTTGGATTTGTTGTACATTTGTAAATAAAATGTTGAACTGTTTTGATTTTTTTGTGCAGTCATGAACTGATAGCAGGTATCCTGTGTATTCGATTCTGGGGGGCGAAGTACTGGCCACTACACGTCCCGGGGGGTCAAATCTGGTCGATCACTGACCCCCTCATGTTACAATTGTTAACAAGTATTAAAATGTCCGATATAAATAGCGCAAATGAGGTGTATTTTTATATTTTTATTTACCGAACTTGGCACAGATCACAAATTAATTTTCTATAGGCTCCAACAGTAACATTTTGAGTTATACCACCCATTTCTAAATTTCGTTGATACATTTGTATTAACCCTCAACACGAGAGGAATTGAGTGAAGTAACTTACTTATTAAATTTTTGGAGTGGCATGTCAGTTTCAGTTTTCATGGATTTAGGAAAACCGAAACATATAAACAGTTAGTGGTCAGGGTCCAGCTACGAATAAGTGAGTATTTGTGGTTTCCATATTTTAAAAACTAGGATCATTTAACTTATTGCAACATAGTTTGAGCGGAAATATTTCCGATTATGGATATACATCGTATATCAATTTATTTTAGAAATAAAAGATATGGCCATGTCTTTTCTTTTAAAATTCTTAATCGCTCCTTATAGAATTGGTTCACCCTATGATCTGAAAAAAGTGTAATGTTTAAAAAGTCCTATTATTATTATTTATAAAAAATAATTAGAATTGTGAAATAAAACAAACAGTAAAACAAAATTAAATAGAAAGGACCCCCATGCTCGCAAATATCTGTCAAATTGGTGTTTTCATTAGAATATGTTGGCAGGCATTAAATTCTATTAAAATCAAATAAAAAATAACTTTGTATTATCTAGTACAGGTGCAATTTTGCCCCCTCCCCGTTCCATATTGCTAAGAAACAGTAAGGGCTAATGGTGATCCTGAAATATTACGACAAGAAGAATCCAAAGAAACGAACTATATTTTTTGTCTGTTTTTTTTTTGTTTTGTTTTTTGTTTTGTTTGTTTGTTTGAAAATGACCCTTTTCAAAATTGTACAGGCATGTGAACAATCGAGAATCATGGGTTTACCCATATCTTATCTTGTTTTCCCATCAGACCCCCTTCTTGGCAAATGAATTACCATATTTTGTGAAAACTTACTGAAAAAAAAGGGTAGTGGAATGCCGAAGGAACAAGGAATGTAATTATTACAAAAATCAAAATCCAGAGACCTGTCAAATACGAGAACACAGAAAAAACAAAGGCATTACAAGGGCGAGGGTCCTCATTGGGGGGGGGGGGG
>MJUU01007256.1:13645-27959 GCA_002080025.1 Modiolus philippinarum
ACCCTGTATTCACAGACAATTGTTTGACAGGACGTTTCGTTGGAAGTTCGGCGTATTGCCAACAGCATCAAAGATAACGATTTTTTTTGTGACAACTTCTCATGTAAACCACACAATCACTCATGCTCTCCATAACATTCTTAATAATAATTAATTCAACATTTTAGAGGGGCGGACAGGGGTGCCATTCTCCTTTCTCCTGCCCCTCTCTTTCTCCCGCCCCTGCAGCTTCTCCCATACCATCTTTCACCCCTGTCCGCCCCCTCATTTTAAATTGACCTTTTTTTTGAAATATGAATCATAATTCTTAGATATTGATTGTGAAAAAACGGTCAATTCTACGGGAGCGTTTTGATACCACATGAAGACAAAATATCTCGTAATCATCTTAATTATCTGATAATCCTTCATAATTATGAGATATTTATGAGATATTATTTCATAATTATGAGATGTTATCACAAAAATATGAGATAATTATCTCATAAATACGAGATAATTATCTCAAAATTATGAGATACTGATTCATAATAATGAGATCTTGTCTTATAACTATGAGACATTATTTCATTATTACGAGGTAGTATCTAATAATTATGAATTAATAAGTCAGATTTATGAGATAATTATCTCATTAGATATAACCTCATTATTATGAAATAATATCTCATAATTATGAGAAAATATCTCACAATAATGAAATAGTATCTCATAGATTGATTGATTAATTGATTGATATTTTACGTCTTATTTGGCTATATTGTATCTCATAATTACGAGATATTTTTTTGCTTTGTCAGGCATCAATGCTATTCTGTTCCAAGCTTAAAATGTGATTGTTTCCATTTACCGATATGATTCGCTAGAAAATTGTTTCGAATATTATTCCATTTACGAGATGCTACATATATGTAATGAATCGTTTTATAGCTAACAAGTTGACACATGGGGTCATTGCATTTATATCATTATAAAGGAAACGCGAAGCACATAACACATCGAACAAGGGTACTTTTATAACACATCGAACAAGGGTACTTTTCTAAAAGTACCCTTGTTCGATGTGTTATGTGCTTCGCGTTTCCTTTATAATGTTTATAATGTTTCCGTGTCTACACGGACAGATACCAAAAAATGTGTTCATCATATTTAAGTGTCATACTGCAAATATCTCCCGTCCCACCCCAACCTTATTTGATGTGAAATGCTACGGGCTATGCTAAAATCTGCGACCTTCTGGGAAGCTACTAAAAAATGCACCCCTTTGGCCCGTTATAGCTTGAAAATGGGGAGATATCCATGAAAACACAAGAAACACATTAAAAAATCTAATTGATATTTTTTTAACAATATTTTCACCTTATGACTATGTAATAGTATCATTAAAAATTAAATTACTGAGAATCACATTTATTAATATTTGTTTATCCGCAGTCACGGGACAAAAAAAATAAAATCAGACTATTTATAAAACAATGATTTTTTTAAATTCGACCCATCTTAAGAAATGTGATAAAATCCTGTGAAATCCGTTCAAAATCTTATACACTAATTTTCTATACACGATTGTGCCATACTTCAAAAATTTTGCCGCCATATTTGATATTTAAAAAAAATTCCAGGCAATGTATTAGTAGGAGAAACAAAAAAATCATATCGTGGAAAATAGCCAATACCTTAAAGTACTATTCACAACCTGACAAACTTCTTACTAAAAGGCATATCAAATCATGGTGATATAGAACCCCCCCCCCCAAGGTATATCAAATGTTGAAATGATAAATGGGTAGAATATATTTGAAAATCATAAGATTCAAGTTGACCCTCCCATCCTCATAAGACATTATAACTATATGACCAGCATTTACACATTTCTTTGCAAAAAAGCAAAACGTATTTTTCTAAATGATTAAAGGAACAAAACAAAATTTTATACTTACAGTATTTTGAAGATAGACGACCAATTTGGTAAGCTTAATTTCAGCCATATGATTTCGGAATCAAACTATACTGATTTATAAATCACAATCTATATTTCATCTTCTTATTCACTGTATATCCACACATTGAAATATTTCAATAAATGACAAACAAATCCATTTTGTTAACCTTTTTAATTTGTCACACTCATAACTGATTTGTCCTTTGAACTCACTGGCCTTTTCATACGGCTAACTCGACTTGTTTATGTAGTTTTATACATCAATGAACTCAATGTCTACGTGACATGATTGACAGTAAAAATAGCCTAGATCAGTGTGTCCATTGTTTGTTTGAGAATAACTCAGTCAAGAAAAGGTATCCAACGGGGTTTTATAGTAAAAGGTACATTTGATAAAGATTATATATGTAGGGGGGTTTTTATATTTCTTGAGTGTTTTATTATGATAAGAAAAATGCTTTTCCCTTTACCTTGGGTGTAAGATAGTTATACCCCTCGGTATACGGCGTTTCTGGAAATAGAAACCCCTCCGGCCTCCGGCCGTCGGGGTTTCTTTTCCAGAAACGCCTTTACCTTATGTTATAACTATTACGTATACAGAAAAAAATCAAATAACATAACTCAAAGCAAGTAGCGTTATCTCACACAAGGACCATTGCATCGGTATCGTCTTATAAACGTTGTATGTCAATGGGTATAGTGATATCAATGTCGTACAGATAATGCAGACTTTTGCTCTTCGCAGTTGCGTGTATTTATAACTGCAGTTGCCCACCTACATCTACTAATTCTACCAACAAAGATAAATAAATGAACGATATTATATATAATTATGAAGTCTCTTGCTTTATAAGATTATACTCTACATAATTCCTCTTTCTTATGCCTAATTTATTAATTCAAGATTGCATATGAATTTTTCGGATTGAGCCAGCAGGGCATTTTTAGATCTTAATGGTTATTTTCAATATTCTTTTCGTTACTAATCAATAAGAACATAGTTGTCGTCGATTGTCGTCACAAAGGCTTAATCTAAATTGAATTTAATATAAAAAATGACAGATATTCAATCAGAAATGAGATCAAGCCAATTACTGTCTAAAGTGCTCATTTTTCAAATCTGATTGTCGTACCTTCATGCGTTATAATTAGACACTATTGTGTCTTACATTTCTATACAATGGATATTCTTTTTATGGTGATTCTATCAATAACAATACTGTCATAATCAACTGGAAACGTCATTTTGCGGTTACCACTAATCTTCCTTTGATAAATACGAAAAGATAGTAAGTTCCAATATTTGTGCTTGTCTTAATATTATGTCCGTAGCCTTTCTGGCCAAAATTGCCAGTGTAAGCCGTCATCTTTCCATTGAATTTTGAACAACAAGTTTTACAGGACTCAGTTGTGAAAAAGCTTAATGAATAACATAACCACCCAAGATATCCTTCAAATTTATATGTAACTATTAATACATTTTTAACTTTTCTATCCTTAATATTCCCCTTTTTCCATTTTGCTTTGGCATTCATTTGCCGATGTATTCGCAGGGATTCTATAACAAATATTTCTTAGTGTGGGTTTTAGTACAGCATTGTGCCGAATGCGTTAAATATACTTCCTTAGTCTTGATACTCAAAGAAACTAGAACAAAAAAATTATGGAATGAAGAATGGAAGGTTGTATACAATGATTACTATTTTAATTCAGATTCGACATACAAAAACCAAGGTCTTAATCGCTTCAATAAAATTTGTTTTCAAACCGGTCTTACAAGAGATAACCGGATAACTGTCGAATCATACGAACGTAACAACTTATTATGGGAAACACACATATCATATGATAAGGGATCTATCAATTCACCTATTTTGTTAAAATAAATCTTTTTTTATTTATTTTTGGCTTACTGAGTCAATTACAATATTCTGTTTTATTTGAATGTGCTTGATAATAACTAGCTTGACATATTTTCTAATTATTTAGATATTTTTCTCCATGAAATTATTTACACTTGCATGTGGAGATCAAGGTGCACTCGTTTCGTCTGTTATGTTGAGAGGTAACAAAAGGTATTAGAGAGATATTTTCAAAGGGGGTTTACTAGTATGATTTGGCAGTTCATTTTAAAATTTGACAAGTATTTCCCGTATGTGGACTTCATTTCTCAGTTCTGTGCACATAATCCTATTTGTTTTAAACACCTGTTGAATCTAAAGTATTTATTTCATATCAAAATATTCGATACACGAAAAGAGTAAACACCTGTTGAATCTAAAGTATTTATTTCATATCAAAATATTCGATACACGAAAAGAGGCATGGCCACTTACCCATGAATATATTTCCTTCAGCTAACTTATTTTGCGAATGCATTAAATCTTCTAGAACACTGCTTTAACTTAATCTGTCAGAACAAAATCAATTCAAATGCATTTTCATACATTTAGATAAAAGATTCAGCCACTGAACTTGCCACTTGTATGCAATTTTGACAGATTTCAACCATTTTGCAGGTTTTTGTTAAAATCCGTTGCTTAGGACATCCAGAACCAAAATAAACTAATTGCAATCTGGAAGGGCAAATATTTATACGTTCGCAGCAAAAAATTGGTTTTGGTTGTCGGTGTCCTTTGACTAGTACCATCTTCTCAAACACTGTAAAATAGCTATAATTGGCACAAACGGCTATTTACAGCCATGTTTGACTGCTGATAAGTCGGAAAACATACAAGTGTGGCACATGTTTATTTTATTTCTAAATTGTACACGTGCTAGAGACCACCTTAAATGATTTTCGACAACATCTGAACATATTCTGAAAATGACCCAACATAGGAAAAAAATCCACGCCTAAATGGCCATACTTCTTTAGCGTATCTACATGAAAAATATCGGTGGAGTGATTTGCAATTTCGGTGTCGGTAAATCTCTATTGTTTATTTCAAATAATATTGCACAATGAATAAACTATCCTATAAACAGATAAACAAGATGTGAAATCCGAAAAAGGATTCGGAATATATATGTATATATCGCTACACAAATGGGTGTAGGCCTTTCAAAAGCAATTGTAATTCATGGTATCTTTCATAGGTCTTGCGTCAAATGTTTATTCCCATGGGAACAATCACGTTTTTCGGTCAAAAATTCCATTATAATAGTTTCAATGGAAACCTTTGAAATTCCCCTTGGGTGGAATTAATTATAGAAATGGCGAAGTATTGCTTGAAAATATACAAAAATGGTTGCGTGTTCCCCTTTTTGGTAGTATGTAGGATCCAATGAATACATATTTATTTTTCCAATTTATTTTAAGTCATGTCACTTCATTTATGCAATCTGAGAATGTTTTATCACTACTTTTATAATTGCCTTACGTCCTTCCAAATGTATAAGTTAGAATCATTCACCCGACTAACATGCGAGAGATGCTTTCCAATATTGAATTTAAAACTATTGAAATGATGTAACATCCAATTAATATTGCATGTGTAATAATTTCTAAAACGTCAAAATTTTACATATTTTCTTGTCCCTCCCCCAATACTTTTTCTCGAATATATATATATAGTTCCAAATCGGCGTGTAGGAGTTGTAACGTATATACATTTTGTAATACGCTTTCAGACAATCATAACCTCCAAATTCCCCCGATAGTGAGCACGGAATGCTGGCAGCTTTAGCCCAATCGACACCTGCTTACAGCTACATGAGGTGCACATTCAGCAGGAACTGTTCCAGGCTCTTTGCGTATTTCGATCATATGCGAACGGTAGGGCTATACGAGTATTTTTTCCGACATGCCTATACTTTCAGAAATGAAAGGAACATTTCTTGTAAATTATTTTTATGTCAGTTGAAAACTGTAGCATTTGACAGAGTACTTCATTCGGCGGTTAATAAAAGATCTAAACAGTTTTAAAGGTATGAATTAAATACGATCACCGACCCTTTCCAATTAATATAATTCAATTATTTTGGTCCTGAATGCCCCCTCCAAGCATTCCAATTGTTTGTTAAAAAGAAGCAACCTCCATTTACAGTGCATATTTTATTAACGTTTACTAAGTATCATGCAATGATAATATTGCCTGATCACGTATGGCAACTTATGATATTTCAAAATTTTTTTTGGTGGAATTTTCAGGCATCGCGCTTTAAAAAAACAATCGGCCCTTCTTAGAAAGTCAATGTCTTCATTTACATAGATCACGCTAAGACTCCGTCTAGTCCGTCTGGACATAGACTTCACCTGTTGATTATATTGCATGAAGAGTAATATAGCCCTTCACGATTGACCAATTCATTTATGTATGTACATACGTAAAGTAGATACGTCTCTTTCGTATATAAACATCCGGTACAAGATTTCTAATATCTCAGATTTACATTAATATGCATGATTATATTTTCAAATTTTATTTTAGAATATCTGTTCAACCTTTTAAGCGTCTATTTCGACGATATTTATCAAGTCTTGTCTGTCTATTTCATATTTATATATTTGATAATGAACTGCTCCCGCAATGTACATTTGGTTCGTTCGTACAGTTCGTCAGTTATCCGGTTACCTCTATTAAGGGCGTGACTGCCACCGTAAAATATACTACTCAAGAAAACAAACAATACACAGTTAATTTTGTAAATATTTTTATATTTTGTAATTAAAAGTTTTTATTTCAGTGCATTAATGTATTCAACGCCAAAATGCCTTTGTTTATTCCGTTTTTAATCAATTCCGAAATGGTAGTTTCCCGCCCGATAATCGAGTTCGCCGCTTACTGGTGGATTGATTTAAAATGTTTGATGTCAATAATTGGGACATTTAATCATATTTACAATTTGCCATCCTAAAAAGTCGATTGATTGATTGAATATTGTTTTACGTCTACTGAGTAATATTTAAGCTATATCAAGACGAGAACAAGTTTGTTAATAAATAATCACTTTGGGATAAGGAAAGGGTCATGGAACGGGAAATTCTGACTGCCACTGGAAAAGAAGGGTGAAATCGAAAGGGGCGGGGAATTTAGCCTTGTAGCCGATCACCTACAAACCACGCAAAAAAGAGCTTGCTACAAGGGCTCTTTAACGTGCAGGAAGCGTGGCATTTCTTCCAACTCGTGGACTCGTACATCCCATCCGAAAGATGGGTTGTGTATTTATTAATCCCGCATAACCACGGAATGGGCCCCATTTCTATATCCCGGGGTTCCGTCTGGGTCAGTCCCGTCATATCCCGCAAGCCGAAGATACTAGGTCCTATTTCTATACCCGGGGTTACCTCGAAAAAAAAATGTCTCATTTCGATGCCCCATTCAATCCAAATTCAACGTGGACTGTTACTTAGCGCGATTACACTGTCGATGTTGGTTTTTTGCCCTCGAAGGTCACTATTATGTGAAAAGAAGAAAAAACTAAAGAAAATTGATTATTCTTAAGCAAACATGCTCATCAAGCGATTAATCACGTGACAGCAGGTTCCGTGAGATGTCGCAATGTCAAGATCGCATAACACGTGTTTAAAGCTTATGTGAACGGTAGTTGAGAATAGAAAATAGGACTGAGGAACTTTTGGTCAACATAGCAAGCAACAGAAGTTTGAAAATAGCCGGTTCAAAAATGTGATGGTTTGGTGAAAACAAAATGTGGATATACTCACTATTTACGACTGAAAACAGAAATTCCAGTAAGACCTTGACCGTTACCAGAAATGGGTCAAAAATTGTAAGAGACATTTTTGGGGCATAATGTTAATTACTACGTGCAGAAAATAAATTTTGTCTACGGGTATGGTTTTCTTGTTAAAAGTAAAATATTATTTTTTGATAAAATCTGTGTATCGTTTCTTTTGTTGAGTACTATATATTTCAAAATTTAGCAGTGTCGCAGGCTATACTGATTAATTTCCTTGGCTTTCTTTTTTCGATGGTCCTCCGTTCTTTATTAAAATTTCATTTAAATATTTTTCTCAGAAACCACAGAGCCGTTTGAACCAAACTTGGCCACATCATTCCGAGACAAGTGCTTGAAGTCTATGCTCTTTCTCCACAAACTGTTGGTAAATTTATTTGGGTTATATTTTCGTTGTGCCCGAGGAAATTGGGATGTACTAGAATATAAACTTCCCCGTTTCCCTTCTTTTTTTCTATTCAGTCATTTGACTTGGTGAAATGGTTCTTGGTTGGTCTTCTTGTAAAATAGTATTCATCTAATGCAATAGGACCATATAAGATAAAATTTAACGCGTGATGAATTTAACTTCCCAATTGTGAACTTTCCCTATCTAAGAAGCAATATACCTACCTTTCCAGCCTATGGAAAGGTAGGTATATTCGTTACTGTCGAGCAAGTGGTTTGAAAAGTCATTTTTGAACAGAGTAAAAACACTGTCCCAAAAGCTGCTTTGTCTATGTTCTATGTTCTCGCTTTTGCCATGTCTATGGACTGCGATCTTTGTAAATATCATTCTTCTTTTAAATCAATAGGCCAATATGAACCAACTTCAGTCATATTCGTCCTTAACAAATTCTTAATAACAGCATCCAGCTTGTCTAATCACAAAAGTAATTGGTTGATTGATTAATTAGAGAATAAAGTTCAGTGAGCAATATTTCAGCTAGATCAGAAAAAGAACAGGTTAATCAATTCAAAACCAAATATAAGTAAGAGAAGAAAGAAACAAAGGGGGAGGGACAACCGGGGGACAACGAGTTTTGATTGCTACTGGAAATGGGCAGACATAGGAAGGGGCAGGAAATTTAGCCTACCGTACGAGTCCAAGTAACTGTGCTCTCTTTAGACAATACAGAAGGGGTCTTTATACTGCATGGAGCGTGGCGTTTCTCCAGTTTGGTTACAATGTTTTGCGGTCAGGCTTCCCGTATTATAACCTGACTACCCCGCAAAGACAAGGCATTGCCCCCATCCACTAACTTGGGACACGCCAAGCAGCTGTAGCCTCTGAAAACCGATTCAGGTGCCCGACAAAAGTCATTGGATGACCATTTAATATTTGTCCTTTGATTGACAATGCTTTGATGTGGCTGAATGGAAATCAAACTCGGTAATAGTGATTATTTGAGCCATGCCCAGTCTTGGCCAAGGTGAACTCTAAAGAGCATCTCGTTGATAAATTGTTGACGATTTTAAGGTGATGTGCTTTAAGTATAATGTTTGACATACCTGATTAATCTTTGGTAATTATTTGAAATTTTCATGGTGTTAAAGTTTTGAAAAAATCCTTTTTTGCCCTTGTAAGACCTTACTTAAGTTTTTTTTCCATTTCTTTTCTTTCAATATCCAGCTTACCTGTTTCCTTGCTTTAAGTATATCGTCACTGTTTTTATGAAGTACATTACACTTTCGAACGCCACTTTTGACACCATGGTATGTTTGGCGCAACGCGATCCTTTCTACTGATGGGTTAGAGGTCCTGAAAAATAAACAAATCTGTTGTAATTATTTTAATTGGCTGAATGTTTATATTTTGCATTTAAGTTTTTCGAGTAAAAAGTCTATTTTATTTTAGAAAAATTCTTTATAATGAATTCTTTTGCAAAAGAACATCGTGTATTTCCCCCTGCATGCAAAATGACGAATGATAGTAAAATTATTGCATTAAAGCATGAAAATGACGAATGATAGTAAAATTATTGCATTAAAGCATGAAAATTTTTACCTTTTTATTTTATTTTACTAACGTAAATTAATATCTTTTTAGTTTCTATTCATATAAAAAGAAAGACGTAAGAACAGAACATTCTAAACATCAAGTATTTTGTTTTTGGATCAGAGAGAAATCGTGGCCAATTTCCAAATCTCTCAGTCAAAAATATCTTATGATTATAAAGCACCATTATAGTGTTATAAGAAATAATCATAGCATTTTATTGGGCTTCATTTTGTTCATCGGGAAAATTTTAATTTCATTGTATCAAAACAACTGCAGCATCAACGAATGAATATATTTACTTTAAGTGCCATTTTCTGCGATTCATTGTTTGAACGGCGTATGTCATCTAATACTGAATGGATAATACGGCTATTTCGGCTATTGATGCCTAACCAGCAACATATGATCCACAAATAAGACAATTCTACAGAAACACCAGTTTGAAATGCAAAAAAATCGGTCATGCTAAAAATTTAGGTATGACTGATCTCGTTATATCGATCATGGCAATTAAATGACAACTTTATTAATGACCTGCACATAAATGCAAATCACTTGTCAAAACCTTACGAAAACTAGCGATCTGTGAAAAGAGCAGTACACTATATATAATTGTTGAAAACAGGTCTTCATCGAAAAAGCATTAAATGAAAAAAAATTGCGATACGTCTCTTTAAATAGCTGACACCAGTGTATCTTTACAAAAAGAAGTTTTAACTTCTTGTAACAGTATTAAGAAACAAGAAAGTTAGCGTTCGGCAGCATTCATTGTGGGCTGCTGAATTAAGTGCCTAGTGAATTTTGTTTTATCATTTACAGGATTTAATTAAAATTGAAATCTGTATAATGTTGTCTTTAAGTAATACAAAAAGATTTGAATATTATTACATTTTGATTAAACAATGCACGGATATGTTGTTAATGCAAAAGGGACAACGTCTCGATAAATACATGACAAATCCATGCAAAGGAACAACCATTTCATTGTTGTTTCTCATCTTAAAAACGCCACGAGGTCTTCTACAATGAGCTTTACATATACTTGATAAAGAGCTAAACCGGTTTGAGCAGAAATCATTGATGGATGTCAAACAACGCTATATCCATGTACATCATAGATAGTCCAATACGGTTCCTAGAACCGGTTTGAGCGGAATGTCGAAAAACGTTACATGTTTACAATGGGTGTTTTTTTTAAATAGTCAATAGTATTTACGGCCCATGATCTACGGTTGGGCCTTTTTTTCACAAAATTCACTATAACCGGAGACGTGCAAATGTTGCGTTTTATAGTAAACTTCTCGTTCTTTAGAGTCATCTAAGTATCCTTATTTCTTTGGATTAAGAAAAAAAAATCGGTGTAATGTTTGTCTTCAAGCATCTTTACAGGAGCGTCTTAAACATATAATGGTGTTATTACTAATTAACTAGACAGATAACCATGGTGTCTGATTCATTATCAATCAAGTTTAGCTGAAATACCCCCATGATAATACGTTTAAAGGTTATTTATTTATGGGCCTTTCTTTACTCTGTTGAGTTGACAATGCGACTAACGATTTTCGCTATATTTCTTCTTGTAAAAATGTCAAAGCTTCCGCCCTTAATTGTATGCTTAATGTTTAAGACAATTCACAATGCACTAAAGACCACGAAACACATATAGACAACGTAATTACTATAATCCTAGAGTTGGATTTTCCTCCTACATTTTTGCAAGCAAGGAACTATTTGTTCTTCTTTGCAATAAATTTACAATTCAAACCTTGCTTGTTTTAAAACAAGTTTTTCGAATATATAGAATGTTGAAGAGAATATTTGTACTAAGTACAAGAATATATACAATGGATTTTAACCAAAGCTGAATAATAAGAGAAAATCAGAGATAGCCAACATGTAATATGAGAAAACACTTCGAAAGGATCGGCTGTCTGAAAGGGAACTACCATATTGGTCAAACGTTTTACGACTTAGAGAACATATTACATGTTTTGAAAATATATGAATATATATATAAAATCTATAAACACCACTAACTTACCTCCGACTTGGTACCATTTCTGTTAGTTGTTTTGAACTTATCCATAGTGAATATATCACTGCAGAATAACATATAACCATTATCAATGTAGGCAAAGCAAACATTATAAATAGTTTATACACAGAAAAGTATAATTTTGCGGATTCCTGTTCTGTGACATAAACACAAAAACTGAGGGCAACAATGGTTTCGTTCTTGTAAAATATCGAATATTCTGTGTCCTGAAAGGTAAAAACAACGAAAATATTTAGCTTAACATGTTTTACTCGACTGAGTAAATGTTTTCGATACCAAACTCGCATTTGGCATAGCTGATACTATTCACAAGCATTGCTGTAGTCAATAAAAATTATTTACATAAAATGATTCACATGTATAATATAGAACTGAACAAAACTTAATTCTAATGCACTTATGTTTGTAACGCTACTTTTGATTGGATGGCGTCAGAATTTTGAGGGGGTAAACTCCACGATTTACCGTCAGAACCAATAGAAAAGTAATGGCGCAGACACACATCAAACTTCCTGTCATTTAAAAACCGATTTTGAATGATATTTTTTCGGATTTGCATTAGAATAGAGATAACCAAACTGTATTTTAGGATCTTAATGGGTAAATCTAAGATTTTACTGTCGCAAACATCCGTTTTACGGCTCCGCTAACGCGTCGCCGGAAAACTCAGTTTACGACAGTTAAATCTACGATTTACCCCCTTAGATCCTAAAATACAGTATGGTTATTTCTTAATTCTATGAAGTGAATCAAATCGTGCTAATGTTAATAATTTTTTGACTTTCAACTGTTCATTATTACTTTCTCGGAGCCTTTTTCGATAGAAAAAAGAATACTCACCGTGATATGATGCAAACATTTCTGACGATGGTTTAAAGCAACAAAACATCAATTTGACTAAAATGAGGGTAGATTGCAGCATTGCCCAAAGATATTCATTAAAAAGATAATTGGAGTTAACATATGTGTTATGGTCTCATGTTCATTTACTCCATATCCTTTCTTGAAATATAAATGTTTGAAAGTATGAGACACATTAGAGATTTAAAAAGAACTTTCCGGCAGCATCTATTGTATTGGAAATTTTTCTCCGCTTGTGTAATTAGATCAAGAACAAAAATTGCTTGAAAAAAATAGAAAAAGAAGGGAAACGGGGAATGTGTCAAAAAGGGGGGGAGCAACAACATGACCTGCTCTACATGTGACACACGGCTTGTAACAATATATGGTACTGAAAGATCCGTTCAGTGGCCGATTGTTAAATGTCATTTTCTAACCCTTATAGACAAAACCAATAGCAAGTGTTATATATGTTGCCTTCAGACAGTAACAAGGTTAAAGTTTGATTAACAACTGATGAGATTTATCTTGGGTTTGAGAAATTGGTCTTAAAGATAAAGTCAACTTGGGAAACCAATTTCTTAATAATGTTAAATTTCTGTTTGTATTTGTTTAATAAAAAACTCAATAAATTGCACTCTTTTTGGTTAAAATGTAAACAGGCATCTTAAAATGTCTATAGAAAGATGTTAGCAGAACAATTATTATAAGTCATAAAAATATCATTATACGACAAATATAACCGATATTTCTACAATTCGACATTATATTTTGTTTATGTTGTTTTTTCAGGAGAAAAAAGAAAGAAAGAAGGGAAACGGGGAATGTGTCAAAGAGACAACGACCCAATGGGGAGTAATAACAACTCAAATCCACTGTAAGATCTTCAATGAACGGTGAGGAAACACAACACCCAATGGAAGATCGGAGTCGGTCCCTAAATAAAGAGTAATCAAGTTCAGGGAAGTTAACATCATCCTACACTCCTATAGACATAAGGTAAACTAAGTAGTAAACAGACAAGACACAAAAAGGCTTAATAAATTTCCTGACTTAGGACAGGCGGGGTTTTATTGGGCCCAAACCTTCCCCTATAGCCAATGTGATCAATCAAAAAACAATCGTAACAACAGTAAAATTCAGTTAGCCACAGGACTAAGTCAATTGTGAAATACGAAGCTGAAAGAACTAAATATACGGACATAAACATGAAATCACAAAAGATTCCTGGCAGTTAACTGACATGCCAGCTAAAGACCCATTATAAAGTTATGTATCCTCAGCATAAAACTTCCACCAAGATCCCTTCCGTTAATTTGAGCAAGATTGGCTTAATTCAAACGTAAAAAAAACAATATAAAACTGTCTCTTAATGGATATGTTTTACTTAAAGTTGTTTTTATGTTTGTTCACTATCTGGAATCCATAACCAAAAGCAAAGGTATAAGAATTTAGCGTTGTATGACATTTAGCAATGAATTGAATTCAAACCATTACTAGTGAGGACGTCTTGATTTTCTATGGGTACTAGTATTAGCAAATTTCATTGAAAGCCTCATAATGACATCAAAATGAAGAACAACAATAAAAGCGTTGTTCCTTTGCCATGTGTTTGTAGAGGCTTTATCTCACGTGTTTTTATTCATCATTCTTACACTGTTAAGTTTTGCCTTTACATAGAAATCATAATTTCTTTCTTCTTTCTTCTTGTATTTTGAAGCTTTGTATTTTTCGTCCTGAAATCGAATATTAACTTGCTATTAAACACCGAATTCTGTCCAATGTCAAGTAGTCT